>JBBPQT010000553.1:0-13859 GCA_038092715.1 Boletus smithii | reverse complement strand
CCCCCGGTGGCGATGCATGAGGGGGCGGACCAGGAGCCGTCTGGGAGACGGGCGATGACGAGGCCCGAGCCGGCTTTTCCGGAGAACATGAAGCCGGCTTTGATCACTTGGAAGACGGCGAGGCCTGGAAGCGGCGTGGGTGGGGAGACGGAGGGGTTTGGGTTGGACGTACCTCGTGCATGCTGTAGGACTGCCTTGGGGATGGCGTTGAGCGCAGACTCGGGGTTCTGAGGATCGGCTGTTCCCGCCCGGTGGTCAGACGGGTCTCTGAGATGGATTCGGTGGGGGGTTACTGACCCAGGAAACTTGCCAGAATCTTGGCTGCCTTGTCTGCCTCGCCAGGGAGGGTGAAACCTTGGACGAAATCGCGCGAGCCAGAGGCGACGCGTGAAGAGCCTTCTTTGACAAAGGCAGTAGCTTGAACGCCTGCTCGTTGAGCACCTCGCCTGAACTTGTCAAGCATAGACATCGTGGTCAAGGTCTGCGTTTGTCGCCTTGTACAGCAGTTACTTGGAAATGGAGATGCAGGTTTATGTAATACGCAGCCTACAAAGCACATCTGCCCGCCCATACTTTTCGTTGATACTCGAGTAATATAGGAACAAGGTCAAACAGTCCAAACTCTGGCCAATATGTGTCTACCATGTGCAGTTGTGTGTGTTCACAACACTGTAGCAGTGGGTAAGAAGAAGAGTGCATGATACCTAGTCAGCTCACCTGCCAAGTCAAGAACCCACTTAACCGTTTTACCCCGCTCGTGCGTATAAAGATGTCCAGTGGGGGACTGCCTGCAAGAGAGGTAGATAGATGGGAGTTGATGGAATCTTCGGTAATCGTGCTGACCGACATCTCCGGCGTCAGAGTATGCGCAAAGGGAACGGAGCGGGATGGTACTCACCTGCCATCTGAATCGCCGGCATTAATCGCTTCTTCAATGACACTCTCGACGGCGGTCGTGATCTCGTCTTGCGATGCGTAGGGTGCACACACATTGAGGATCGCACTGTTATATCTGAGATAGGAACGAGTTGTGAACACGCAGACGCACGCGTTGTTGTGCCGGGTCATGTTCTCTGCCTTTTCCATAGCTGCCTGCACGCTCGGAGGCAGGAGCTCTCGTCTTCCCAGCACGTTCAACCGGACGCCATGTCTATCGAGGATCTCACTTTGCCACGAAGCATCAACGAAAACGCGCCGAATAAAAAAAGGACACCAACGTACCCGCACTGCGCCATTTCAACAAGCCTCTCCTCAGCAAGACTCATAATCGTGTCCACCTCGTCTTTCGGTCGGTTGAAGTTCTCGATTGCAAACGCGTACACGGTCACGCAATGTATGCGTAGGCGTAAGCAGAGTTCTAGGACCTAGACACGGGGACAGATGAAAACGTGAGTCGCCTTTTTTTTTTGCCACGGATACATACCCAAATCAGATTGTTGAAGCCATCCGGATGGCCTTCTCTGCCTTCCTTGCCTAGTTTCCTCGCATATCTCCTGTTCCCGTCCATCTCAAACGAAATGTGCCTCGGCATGGGCCCAGTAGCGAGGATGTCGAGCAACAAATAGATGAGCCATGTTTTGATATATGCGACGAGCTTGAACATGGTGAATGCGCACAGCCACATTTTACAGACCTGCTTCTAAACCAAACAACGACAATCAATTCACATGTCCCGAACAAGCATGCAATCCGAACAAGCTCTTCTCGGTTAACCATGACCATGAACCACGACGAAGAGCGTCCGCTGTTGGAGGACGAACAGGTCAATGTCCAGCCAACTAAACCGGTCAAGTCGTATTTTACCTGGAAGATTCTGGCTTCCCTATCGGCTCTCGTCCTCCTTTCCGTCGGTGGAGTTGCTTACTTTGGCGCTCGGACATCACAGCAACCAACAACAAGAGACACGTTCTCTAACGGGACACACGAGTTCAAGAGGACCGTCATTCTCATTTCCATCGATGGACTCAGGCAAGTCGTTCCTTGTCCACTGCGGTTCACATCCTAATCTCAACGACAGCGCGAGTTATCTCGACCGTGGTTTGACCCCCCATTTATTAGATATAAGCAAACAGGGTTTGAGAGCAAAATACATGAAGCCCATATTCCCAGTCAGTTCGTTCTCTGCGTATCCGTTGCTATCGCTGACCTGCTCTACCAGTCATTGACGTTCCCGTGAGTCTCGTTCGAAACCAAGTCATCACAGCTCACGATTTGACCTCCCTCTAGGAACCACTGGGCTTTACTGTATGCCGTCTCTCGTTATCCGTTCTCCATTATCTGATGCCAATTCTACAGGTCCGGTTTGTATGCTGAATCGCACGGCATCATCGCCAATGTACGTCCAATATGTCGCCTACTTGCAATGATTGACAACGTCTCGTCATAGAATTTCTTCGACCCCAAAACGGATACCGAGTTTTGGTACAACCGTGCAGAGTCTGCGCATGCAGCCAATTGGTGGTTAGGCGAGCCAGTAAGCTGCACTGCTACTCGCAAGTGCTTTGTTCACGCATCAATGAAATAGATGTGGGAAACGGCTAGACGTGCAGGCCTCGTTACCGCGAATCAAATGTGGTCCGTTTCCCTCTTTATGTATGCTCTCATGTTCTCGAACCTCGTATATAACAGGCCAGGCCCCGTCACCACACTCTCGGGAGCCTCTCCAACTTACTTCGTTCCTTGGCGCAATGAAGTTCCCCTTCAGGAAAAGTTGGATCAGATACTAGAGTGGGTGGATATTGCGGATATAGAGAAGAGGCCAGAGCTCATTCTGAGTAAGTAATTTTCTTGGCGGAACGCAGCGGTTGCTCATCCCAAGCTAGCATACGAACCGTCATTGGATCAGGCTGGACATGCGACTGGGCCTATGTCTGCCCTTGTGAATGTGAGTCCATCAGCGATATTCGTACATCCACTAGATGTTGTCATGTCTCAATCCTTACGCTTGCAGGAAACACTTGCCGAGGTCGATGTCTTCGCTCGTGATCTTCATAATTCCCTCCTTGCACGTAACCTCTCTCAGATAGTAGACGTGATCTTTGTCAGTGACCATGGAATGGGCGATACCAGTGAGCCCGAGTGGATTTACCTAGATGGAGATGACATACTTGGTACGTTTCTTTCTTTCTTCAGGAAACCATGTCTTCTTCGATCAAGGAAAGACTGATTGATTCTCTAATCGTACAGGCGACGCATGGAACAATGTTACGCACTATGATGGATGGCCATCCTTTGGACTTCGCTTCTCGGAAGGAACAGATGAACGCGTTATTCTGAAGAAGCTCATTCGTGCATCCAACGAGCCACAATTCAGTGGCAAGTTCAAAGTGTATACGACAGAATCTTATGTTGGCGGTATGCACCTCCGCCCTGACCCCTTCAAACCTGAAAAAAAAATGAATTATTTGTTATATAGGGTACCTTGAAGAAGCAACACCCGTGCCCCCGCGTTACCACTTTTCTGCAAACGAGCGAATCGCTCCTATCTGGGTTGTTCCAGAGCTCGGGTATGCATTGACAAACAAGGAGATGGGTCAAGATGGAATGAGCATTGGTGTAAGTTACCTTTCTCTCCACCATTCTGTGTGTTGATCTCGCTTCCTCGACAAAGAACCACGGCTACGACAACGAGGAACCTTCTATGCATGCGATATTTGTCGCCCATGGTCCCTTTTCGCATGATGCCAAACTCTACTCAGTCGAAACCCAACCCTCTGCATGGCACTCTGTGACCGATGGTACCTACATCATACCTGGGTTCGCAAATGTCGAGCTTTATAACCTCATCATGCGATTGCTTAATATCGAAGCTTGGGCGGCACCGAACAACGGGACGACTGGCTTTTGGAACAAGTATGTCGATCTGTGACGCGTGTCGCGCTTTCTGGGTAAATACCCGGTAGATGGAAGCAGAATTTCAGAATATACCCCATCCAACACAGAAATCTAATGCTTTGAATCCTAGAATGAGAACTAGATACAGGTGAAAAGCATGTAAATAGTCATACATATTGTTATCTACTCCTCGTTCACTCTCTCGAAGAATTCTCTCAGCGTATCTGCCAAAACCCTTGGTAGTGCCTCCACGTCTCGGAGCACCACATAGTATTCGAAAGGGAAAGAGTCCAAATAACGTTCCATCGTGAGTTCCATCACGCCGGTAGTGGGCGAAGGCTTGTAGGAGACTTGGGAAAGTGTCAGGATGGATGATTGATTTTCGCTTGACGTAGTGGCGGCGCCAGAGGAATTCGAAGTGGAGGACGCATTGTTGAGCGCATCGATCACGATGAAAACCACCAACACCCTCATTCCTCTGGCCTTCCTCAATACCCTCCTCAACCTCTCATGATCCTGACAGATACCGTCCGAAATGATGATCTCGAGTTGCCAGAGCTCCCTACCGCTCGTGCTGCTCGAATTCTCGCGTGCAGCTTCGAGCACGGACAGAGAGCCTTCGAGAAAAGCGGCGACATCCGTGCGCGATTGGGAGAACGTGAACGCGTTCAGGACGCGGCCGCCCTCAATCGGCGAAGACCCCCAGTCTTTCGCTCCCGTCGCGTCCGAGCCGAATCCACGGATGAGCTCCCATCCCTCTCCAAACCTTGCCACGCCCACCTCCCCAACCTCGAGTTTTCCGAGCGCTTGAACGACCAAAACGACGGTTTGATATGCCAGATGGACTGCGCCACCGCTCGAGCCACCTCCGTTGCGCATGGACGCAGAATCGTCGACGGCCAAGAGGACCTGATACTCCCGCGAGCTGGGTTTTACCCTCCGCATCCAAATCCTGTCCTTGGTGTACTCGCTCGCCACCCATCCTACGACTTTCCTCATATTTAGTCTTTTGCCACTCCGAAAGTCTCCTCTCAAGCGCGTTGCAAGAGTTGGAGCTAGGATGAGGCGGAGGGATTCGCAGAGAGCCAGAGAGAGGGATCCATTCAACGTCGTATAGAGAGTCCAAAGATGGGAAGCAGAGGCGGGGGTGGGGTTTGAAGCGTGATCTGTCAAGGCGCTGAGAACGAGCTCGGAGGGTGTCTCTGATTCCGGTTCCATGTCGTCCTCGGCTTTGGGTGCGGAAGGGTCAGGAAGGTGATGGGATTGACCTTTGGTGACGCCGCTATCTTGCTCCGAGTGTACAATGGCACCCTCTATATCGGGAGCGGGACGCTCAGCCGTTTTATCCGCTTCCAACCTCTCCATCGCGACGTCTTTCGCGTCCTTCAACTCTTGTTTTCTGTCCAAAGAGTCGAACTCGTCGATATCCATGGCGTCGGTATCCGTCTTGTTGTTTCCCTCATCAACCAACTTGAGTTCTCTCAATTTTGCAACCTGCTCCTCACCGGCAGGACCGAGTGCCTGTATATCATCGCTCTCGGGTGCATCTTCCTGGTGGGCATATTCGACCTGCTCTGCGTTTCCATGCTGGGGAACCGGTAAGGGCTGTGGCTGATCGGCTGGTCCAAAGATCTCATCGAAGTGTTGTTGGACTGCTTCGAGTGCATCCCCGAGGCTTCGCAGAGGGTTAGGGGATGGAGCAGGAGGGGGTTGATGAACGTAGGCGGGACCATGCTGCGTGCCTTCACCAGTGGAGCTAGGGTCGAAAGGTTGAGGTTGAGTGTCGGATGTCGAGGGAGGTTGAGGTTGGTTTTCAACAGCGTCACCGGACCTGGAATGATCAACATGAGCTCAAATGGTTAAGCGACGTTGAAGACATACTGCTGTTTTCTGGGCTCGGGTTCTCTCGAACTCTCACCACCATTAATGTCCATTTCTACTTGGGTGGAAGCAGAACCTTGTTGCCCCTCTTGGGCACTGTCCCTGGGTTGTCGTTCGTTCTCGGACGCCCCAGCATTATCAACGGTGAGATCGGGCTGAGCGACAGCGTTATCCTTGGTTTCCTCTTCGTCAGGATTAGCTTTTTCCTCGTCCACATTGCTTTCATCGACAGCTCGAGGTAGTTGCTGTTCGGTATCATCAGGCTCGGCAGACATTGGATCGTCATCGGGAGTATGGTCTCTTCCCCGTTCCTCGCCAACATCCTCGACCATCTGATCATCCGATGCATGTTCCTCGTCACTGAGGTCTTCCATTTCTAAGTTATCTCCGTGATCGTCTTGCTTGTCCTGGTCCTCATCAAGATGCATGTCATCGGGGAGGTCAAGGGTATTGGCATCCGGAATATGCTGGTCCATTGGGGCACCAGAGGCATCGGGGGGTTCCATCTCCTCCGCAAGACTCTCGTCACCTACATCGACCTCTTCCTCCCCATCTTTTTCGTCCCCTTGCTCGTCCTCTTTCGCGTCTTCTGCCTTCTTTTCATCTTTCTTTTCTTTGCCTTTCTTTGCCTCCTTCGCCACGACGTCCGAACCCTGTCGCTGATCCTCCTGCGACCTGTCATTCTGCAGGTCGTCCTCGCCTTTTCCATCGTCATCTCCCCCTTCATCTCCCCACAGCTTCTCGTCTACTGCAGCTGGATCCGACTTGTCAAGCTTCTCCAGCTGCTCATCTGGCCCTTCTTCTTCTTCTCCCCCTTCCTCCTCATTTTCCTCACCTTCTTCAGTCTCGGGCACATCTTCCATCTCCCCTCCAAAGTCCTCACTCATTTCGATTGTATTTTCCTCGTCTTTGCCTTTCTCTCTCTGCATCTCCTCGTCACCATCGTCTTCGCCTCGGAGCCCCTCCACCTGACTTTCGTCCTCGATCTCTTTGCTCACATTTTCGTTTCCAGTACCTTCACCCAAACCCGTTCCTCCGAGCTCTGTCGCATGTCCTTTTTCATCGCCGGCAGCCTCGCCTTCTTCCGTTTCGGGGGGAATACAGAACCCTTGAGTTCCAACGGTGTGTACGACGGAGCACACGACGTAGTCCAACTTGAAAAGTGCGCGCGTCCATCCCGCCAGACTTTCGACAAGCTCGCCTGCAAAGGTCAAGAAACTTGATAAGAAAGGCATCACCCTCCTCAACGCTCGCTGGCGCGAGGCATGCGGGAGAGATGACAGACGTGCGCTAGCGCTGTTCAGTCGGTCTCCCAGTGTGGGAAGGTCGAGGAGGACGGTGAAGAGTGACGCCGTCTGAATACCAAGTCGAATATAATTGTCTTTGGCCTCTTCGAATTCATGGGTTGGTTCGGGGAGCGGAGCCGACTCGGAGCATTGGCGAAGCATGGACTGGACAGTGATGAGGAGCGTGTCGATGACGCTGTCTACATCTGCGGCAGCATTGCCCTCGGGTAGAGGCTGAATCAACTGGGAAAACGAGAAACTGCCTTGCTCGCAGATCCATTCCCGGGTTGGTTGGAGAATATATATCAACTGAGGACAGGTTGTTGACATTTCTTCAAGTTGTCCTGGAAGCTCGCTTAGGTATCTTGCAGCGCTGACGACGGCATCGTAATCATCTAGAAACGGTCTAATTATCCGTTCTATTCTCTGATCACGATCTTCGAAACGCACCTCGAAGGAGTACGGAAGGCATGATGACTTGACATGACTGTAGCACCTTGGACACACGGTCTCGCCACAAGCACGCTGAACCAACAAGAGTTTGACACCTCCCAATGAGATCGGGGACGACACTGATGCTCTTCTCTATTTCAGAGAAAACACACATGCCCTCGGCCAGCTCCTCCAGTGCGCGAACGGAATGACTCAGTGCATTGTACATTGGTTCAATTTTGTCATACGCGTCGATTACGATCGTTTCCGAATGTTCCGAAAGAGCCTGGAGCCGGTCCACCTGCTGGCGAAGTGTCATATATCCCGAAAGAGCTTGAGACAACCTAGATGTTATAAACACTGATCAAAACCTGTCCTTGGAATCATGATGTAGCAGGATGCTTACCCCGATCTACCCTCAAGCGCTAAAGAGCACCCTGATTCTACCACAGAAATGCCTCGAGATAGCTCACGTGTCCCCAAGTCCGAGTGGTGGTCCGGAAGTACCTTCCTGAGGGTAGGAAGACATCCACGTAGTCGATCAAAGTAGTGCTCCGCTTTCTCCGCAGATGCCATTGCATTACTCGTGGGCATCAATGGCTGATTTCGGATCCAGCATTCGTCTCTCAGCTTGTTGAGAATTTCGGGTTTGACGTTGTGAGCCAAGCCGCCACGCTTGAGCTCTTTGAGGAGGTCGCTCCAAGCCTTCCTTTTACGGACAAGTAAGTTCTTCTTATACCTTTCTCGCCTTTCTTTGGTTAGATCCGGAGGGATGGTATGGTTTGCGAGGTTCCTGGCAGTCAAGATAATGTCCAAAGAAAGCTGTTCCACATCTTCGGCGGAATACTTCGAGAGGAATTGACGGATTGTATTGCTTATGAAGTCATTGAACCTGTCGAAGGTCTGGTGAAGATTCCCGAGGTGAGATGGCATGGAAATCGAATTTGAGGCAACATCCACGAAAGTGACCATGTATGGAAGGGGAGGTGAGGTTAGGAAGACAGCCCGCTCCACCTGATGGCGATGACCCTCGGCGTCTCCAGCGAATAACGGGTTCATTCTGTCCATGACAGGCTGTCTTAGAACATCGCGGAACTTGCGGATGATCTTGTACAGCTGATGATGCGTCCTTTGGGCGCTTTGTTTCAAGGCTTGGACGTTAACATCTTTCCAGCTAGCAAGCTTGATGAATGCTTCAACTTCTTTCTCCAGCGCCTGTCTTTGGTCCCTCAACAACGTAGAGAGTTCGGGGACGAAAAGGTGAAAGTATTGCCAGGTGGAGTGGACAATACGACCGACTCGAAGCAGAGCTTCTTGATGGATATGGGATTCTTGAGGTGATATGTTGTGAATGAAGCCCTCAAAGCTGCGGAGAAGGTCTAGGCGGACCTGGAATTGACCGAGTGAGCTGGATTGAATGAATTCGTCCAGTAGCGATGGGAGCTGTCTGAGATACCCATGTAGGCTGCCAGCGTCGCCATTCGCAATTTCCTCTACAGCATTCAACGGTCCCCGTATCAGGACTTCGTATAAGCGGAACCAAAACTCCGCCACGTGACCAATGAAAGACTGGCTCTGGGATTCCAGCAAACTCTTCCAACATGATAGTTCTAACCTTCTCCACTCGACGATGAGACTGGTCAGTTCATGCTGATGCTCCTTGAGGCTATTGTCACGGTTTGCATACATCTCCCAGTCTTCCGTTTGCATAAGCAATCGCTCTAGGGCTGACAAAAACTTGGCAATCGGGGTGGCGAGATCGAACGCCAATATGATGTCACAGCGATCAACGAGATCCTGGAGTACCATCTGATCTGGCCAATCTCGGAGGATACCAAGAAGCCGGGCACGGAGGGATCGGATCATGCTTGACGCTTTCTTGGCCTCTTGCAAATTTGCATCGGCGTAGAAGTTGAAGGATTTTGGAGAAGAATTGGAGCTGCCTATCTCCGTAAGGTGTCCATGAAGAACAGAGAGCTGGAGATGTAACGATTGTTTTTCAAGCGAATCTGGCAATAAAGATGGATGGTCACCGATCCAGGATCGCAGAAAGGTCTGTCGTAAAGCATTGAATTTGCTTGTGGTGTGACTGATTTTGGTCAGATCGACCGTGTTGCCCATGAGTTCCAGATGAAGTGCGAGCAGTTGTTGTTGCCGATCCGGGGTCAGGTGATATACTGGCTTGTCGTTGACATGCGCAGCTGAGACTTCGGGAGGGTGAAGAGCATCCTCAAAAGTGGGAAACAGCTCCAAAAACTCCCTCTCCTCAGCTTCGACCTCTGTCAAAACATCATGCGCCGTCGTGTTTGCGCGATATAAAGAGTTAAGATCCTGCTCTCTTTTCTCGTCACGAGCTCGATCTATCGACCAGAGGCGATAAGCTTGTTCGTAGGCAGTCCTAACCGTTATTAGTGCCGATGAAAATGGACTACAATGCACTGCTGCGGCGACCCTTAATACGAGGAGTTCAGCGGCAGAGAGACTCGCACTGGGAGCAGACAGGGTTTGTAATAGCTGTGCACTGCGTGTGGAGGGGAACGCAGTCAAACTAGTCACCAATTCCGTGGCGTGTTTCTGCAAAGAGGATTGCCGCGAAGCCCAGCGCACGAGGTGGAGACCCAACCGAAGTTCCGCGAATGCCAAACGAAGGATGCACGTGATGTCGTCAAACTCGGTGTAAAGGGTTTCTATGCGCTGACAAAAACCTGAGATAGATTCTTGGACAACCACCTCGCGATCCAAGGCAGAAACATCCCTTGATTCCAGAACACGCACCAGGTCGTCGATTTTGGAATGGTGGATCACTTGGCTAATGAATTGCGACACCTCCAACCAATAGGTGTGTAGATTTGTTAGGTTGTCCCGAGTTGGAACGTTTGCCGACGCCTGGGGAGTCTTCAACCAATCCCTGGCGGAGGCTTCAAGGTAAGCAATGACATCGTTTGTTTTGTTGGCTGCTGTTCGGAGTTCCAGCTGGACGTGGAGTGCGATTTGCTGTGTCAGGAAATCTGCTTGGTCCTGAGCGTAAGCCGCCGCGTGGCGTACCATTGCGGCAGGGTCGACGGGTACATCGGGAACAAAAAGTTCAAGAATAACTCTGCTCAACCCAATCCAACATCGTCCGAGATGAGACACCGCGGTCTCAGATGATGAGAGCACGTCCACATTGTATTGCAACGCAGTAGTTAAATGTCGGATGGCCTTCTGCAATGGTTCGTAATTTGTTTGTTCCAAGAAGTCTAGGAGGGTCTTTGACGCTTCTATGCTGTCTCTAGGGAGGCCTGTACGCATGCGATGGAATGTGGTTTCATCAAATGAAGTCGCAAAGCAAGAGGCGACCTTGAGAAATGATAAGCCCATTTACGTGCGAGCTGCCGCTTTTACTCACCAAAACTACGCTCTGATTGAACAATGCAGTGAGTTGCTGAAGCCGCGACGTATTCGTAAAACACTGTAGCACGGTTAGTCCAATATGACGCTTGACTAACTCCCCGTGCTCCTCGAGCGATGCCAACGAGACCCCCACAATTTGACTGTGAAAAGTGTTAAAAAGGGAAGCGCACAGATCACAAGACCACAAGCTCATACCTCTTTTCAAAGGCACTGAGAAGGTGAGTCGGGCGGAAGATGATATGTGGTCCACTGACGTGCTGAAAAACAAGTGGGTACTTGGGAAGTGCAACTCCAATTCTTGCTACATACCTCTTCTGATTCTTTATGCCACAAGGCTTCAAGCCATTGAGTCACTACCGTAGCGATGATACTTGGGGAAACTGAAACCACGCTATGAAGAACAGTACGAATGGTAACGAGGTTGCGACGCACCGTAACAGTCCGCATCATGATTCCATATCACATGTTGGTATGATGCAAATCGCCGCAGATCTTCGTTCGGTTCCTCAAGAGCCATCCCAATAAGCCGCCGGAGCATCGGTATCATCACCTGCACGTTGTTGTTTCAACTGTCTATTCTATATATGCCTGTCGGGCAGCGGACTTACATCCTTGTTTTCTGCATAAAGATCGCAGAGTACCTGCAATTCGACCAGAAGGGAAACAGGATTGCAAGTCCCATGAAGACCCATATTTTTCTCAGGGACGTTGGATATCCACTGTGGTAGAAAATCAGGATATTGCAGAGAACAATGTGAATGCCTCTTACGCTTTTGACTTGGCCAGATATATGCACTAATCGCTCAGCCTTGTCTGGCTTCAAGTACATCGGCAAAGTCGCAACAGAAAGGATCTCTAACTGCTCTCGACGTGATACTAGATAGATAAGTCAAGATGTAGGTGACCCCAAGACCCTAACACACCTGGTGTTGAAACTTCTGTAGGCAAGCAAGCCAACAACCTGATGTCAACTGACGTAATTTCGGTGGGCCTGTCTACGCGTAGTTGTGTCCACATGTCCACCAATCCAAGACCGGACGACGGAGAGATTGCGTTCGCTAGAATAGTAGACACACGAGCAAGACGTTGATATGCAGGAGAATGGTTGTCAAGTGCTTTGGAGATCAGCTTCGATAGAACCTGGACGTAGGAGTAGTCAAAATCTTTCTGAGCGAGAACCTGACGAAGTTTTCTCGAAATGCTAAGAAGGTCGGCAGATTTACTATAATCCTGCATCTAACGTTGTAAGATGGCTCAGGCATTAGGACGAAAATGCTCACGGATTGAGAGCCAGATAAGCCGGAGAGAAACTGCTCCAGTAACATCTGGGCAACTGCTCGTACCTCCGCCTGTACCGATTGTAATGCCTCAATCAGATTCGACGAGCATTTAGCCAGCGCGCTGCTGGGCGAACTACTTGACTGGTCCTGCCCACGGTCGTCACTCTTGTCGAGGTGGAGGGCAGCGAAAAGATGCAGAATTTCAAGTTTCAATGCATGGTGCGAGCAATACTCTGCCCGTTCTGTACAGCATGGACACGGTGGATAAACCATGAAATCATCCATTGGCTATATATTCAAGCAAATTGAGTACATCGGTGTGGAAGAGCGGATGCGAATCCCGCCTGTCATATGAACACTGACCAACACATTATCGAGTGGGCGCGGAAGGATCTGAGATACTCTCTTCACCCTTGACGCAAGTGTTTTGGAGACCTCACTGAAGGCGGGGTCTGCGAGCACAGAGCACAGGAGTCCGTTGGGTGACGAAACCTCGAGATAACGCCTGAAGATCCAGTGCAGAGGTATGGGAAATGACCTGACAGCAAAATAAACGAGCGCGCGAGACATTTGAAGATCGGAGACGTCCATGATTGGCGCATGAATGGCCAGGGAAGACAAAGTTGAGTCGTGGTCAATACCAATGGATGGAAAAGGTTGAGACAAGTCGGGTGAGCACACCGAGAGGATGCCTCGGCGTGCCTGTTCGTGGGATGCATAGCAAGATGTTGTCGTCGTCGAGCCAACAGGGAGGCGAGAGTGCGCGAGCACGCGGGACCGGTCCTCTTCAGTAAAGCAACTCAACAGAGAAACCTCCACACTGCGATTGCGCATCGCCCTGGACAGTTCTCCATACTGAGGGTCGACGGTCATGAGTAGACGGAAATTCGGGTGCGGTGTCAATACTTGTACCTCGCTGTTGACGAGGCCGCGTTCAGTTAGCACCAAATTGCCATTCGGTTCGCAGAGTGAGTTGAGTCGATCGAGGACAGAAGGATTACACATGTTTGCGCCATCGAGAACAAGCCAGTGACCGTTCTTCATCGCCTGTATCAATGGACCATCGATCCACTCGAAACGGCCCTTCGTAGACCTGACTTGGGCCAGGTCACGGACTCTAAAATCCAACTCTCGCCGAGTTGCATCGAGGAAGGAGTCATCAACGTCAATCGTTGACAGCTCTGCCAAAAGCCCAGAGACAGCTTGTAAAACCGATGCGGATGTTCTCCGATCAGAGGTCAATTCGCGCTGTACGACCGCTCGGTATTGATATCTTGAAGTGATCCCACAAGTAGAACGGGCGAACGTCTCGGCGAGCTGAACTGCCTCTTCTGCGACTGCTATGATTCGTGCTAAATGATCGACTTGTTCGAAACCACCCAGGATGTCTGTTGTGTCTGTTGCCTTGGAGATGTGGACTTCATCGAGATAGTTGCCTGAAAGATTAGCAAGAGTTCTTATCAGATTCGTTTTACCACTGTCGCGGAAGCCAGTCACGACGACTAGCCACGATCGAGAGAGACATGCGCCAATAGCTTCGAGCGCTGTAAGATGCACCTGTAGGACGTCAGAAGTTCTATGAGGTAAAGTCACATTGTGCCTCTTTGTGTTGTAGTAACCAAATTGTAAATGCGAGCTTGAGATGACCGGGTAAGGGTTAGGCACGTTCGGCAAATCTGGGGTCGAGAAGACCTCATCGAATATCGCTTGGGTGCATGCGCGATCTTGCAAATTCCTGAACCTGCTCAAGTAG
>JBBPQT010000552.1:0-13883 GCA_038092715.1 Boletus smithii | reverse complement strand
CCCCCTTCCTCACCCCCGCTCTCCGTGGCACTGCCAAACGCCGTCGACGTCGCTGGAATGGCCGATTATCTTGCTTGGGAACGCCCTTCCCCGACGAGGTATGAACAAGGCATAGATGCCAAAATAGTCGTTATGGGCAATACAGGTTCGCCCTCTTCATACTCACAGTGTTCACCCGAAGTCTCATTCCGATAGGCGTCGGGAAGACCAGTCTGCTCCATCGGTACACACAGAACAAGTTCGATCCCAGGAACATGACGTCTACCACCGGTGCCTTCTTCGTTACCAAGAAGGTGTACGTCGACGGCCTCAAAGTTCGTCTCCAACTCTGGGACACGGCAGGACAGGAGAGATTTCGCAGCATGGTGAGCCTCCCCCTTCCCTACCTCCCGCATCTAAAACCTTCCCCAGTCGCTGACAACTCCCTAGGCCCCCATGTATTATCGAGGTGCCAACGCTGCCCTCCTTTTGTACGATATAACGAATGCTTCTACGTTTGACGATATACGAGGTTGGCTCGCAGGTGAGTACCTATTTCCCCCTCCGTCATTCCAGCTCCTCAACTGCTTCATCCAGAATTGAAGAAAAATTGCCCACCAGAACTCATCATCTACATTGTTGGCTCCAAAGCTGACTTGCATCATCAACGTCAGGTCACCCCAGATCTTGCACGTTTGTCTCTACGCAATTGGTTTCCCCCATCCCGACCTCCATCTCCTCCACCGCCCCCACCACCACCAGCATCCACTTTGTCGTATATACGTCCGAGGTTCACCTCATTTACCAGCATTCGCTCTGCTCCATTGAATTCCACGCCTGCCAAGTCCTCCCCTCCTAACAGTGCCTCTTACCTTGATCCAGCTATCAGTGAGGGGCTTAAACGCTGTAACACTTCTAGCGGCCTCCCACGCTCAAAAGCTACCAACGGTGTAAAATTAAATAGATCAAAGACCACGGAATCGTCCCGCTCCACACAATCACGATTTGGTTACCATTTCGGACAGTATGCTGGAAGGTGGAACGAAAATACTGAGACAAACAGCGATAGTTTAGATGAAGAGGAAGCCGAGGATGACCAAGAATGGGGACTCCGCCAGGGTATGGAGCTCTTCGAGGTTTCTGCAAAGGACGATTTTGGTGAGCGCAAAAACGTGCTACGCTTTCTCGTCACTTCCACTTCTAATCGCCCCTAATAGGCATCCAAGTTCTCTTTGATTCTCTCATTGGAGTGATAATTGAGCGAAAGGATGTCATCGAACGAGAGAACGAACTCCGAAAGCGCGATAGCGTGCTTCTCACGTCGGCGAGCACGCCCGCATGGGCAGCTCAGGCAGAGGAAGAAGAGGCACGCGAGAAGGCGCGCTCTACCTCGGGAGGCTGGAGTTGTTGTTCCTCGTGAGAGTCTCTCTCGGACCATTTGTCGCGATTCCGCATGCTCCCACTATCTACTGCATTTCCTGTTCCACAGCTTGCTATCTTATGCACCGCCCTTATGGTTCCTAGGCTCACATTGACACCGTGACACCGTCACCAAGTCCACATCCTTGCCTTCTTCTACCCTTATTCACTTCTGAGTTATCTCTTTATACCATATATTCTACGTTACACCGATACAGAATAACCCTGTGTTCATAGTCGACATCGCCTCCAAGGACCGGCAATCATATTTTTCCATTTGTACCCGCTTGCGCGGAGAGGCTACCCAGATAGGAAGGCGTGCATGAACTACCCTGACCGCGATAAGGCTCCCCTGAGGTCTCTTGTCCCTTAACCGCCATGTCCCTCCTCCCCGTCAACCCTGCAGGAGGTCTGACAGCAGTTGAGGATGACAAGACCTGCACCCGCGAACATTGTTTCCATGCATTCGATGCCTTGTACTGTGCCCTCACAAGTAGCATACCTATCCCCCCTTCTTTTCCAGACGAGAAGTTGTGCGTCGTCGTACGACACCCCTGTGCATTGCGATGCTAATTACCATCGTATAGCCCCCTCTTCGTCACTTGGAACACTAGGTCTTCTCGTCCAGGCCGTGCATCCAGGCTGAGGGGTTGCATAGGCAATTTTGAGCCTATGTTAATACACGAAGGCATTGCAGAATATGCGCTCATAAGTGCCTTCAATGATTCCCGATTCAAAAAGATTGAAGCAAAGGAACTTCCTTTGCTCGAATGCGGGTGCGTCCGCCTCCTCGTGGCTGCGTCTCCCTTGCTTGGGGCGCGTTTTTGACCCCCCCATGTGTCCCGCAGGATTTCGTTGTTGACCGACTTTGAGAACGCGTCGTCGTATCTCGACTGGGCGGTCGGCGTCCATGGGATACATATTAGTTTCCCGAATCCATCTATATACCCCTCTACAGACTCATCTGCCCCCTCCCCTTTCTCCTCTTCTTCCTTCCTACCCCGCTTTAGTTCCAGGCATACTCTTTCGGCCACATATTTACCGGACGTCATGGTTGAGCAAGGATGGGATAAGATCGAGGCGATCGACAGTGCCATCCGGAAAGCTGATTGGAATGGGGCTGTCACCGAAGAGATACGGCGAAGTATCAACCTTAGAAAGTACCGAAGCAGAAAGTGTGTGGTTGGGTGGGACGAATTCGTTCAATGGAGGAGAGATAACGGGGATCAGGACATTTAATACGCACGGTTAACCAGGCCTAAATAAACTCGGAATTTTTGTAAATCTGCCACCATTATAATAGATCGTGTACATAGCGAATTGTGTGGACGCCTCCAACAGCGCAGCTATGCATTTCCATCGCCTGAAGTGAAGATGGACCTCCTAATTTCCTCCAAACGTCCGCCCCAACTACCACCATACTTGGCTTCCAACTTAGTCCATACATCGCGGAGCGTGGCGGCGTCGTTCCCGCTCGTCTTGTCAAATGCGACGAGGATCCAGTAAACAAGTCTGTCAGTTGGCTTTGGGAGGCTCGCCAGCCGTAAAAACGCAGCGAATATTGTCTCCAGAGTGTCCTGGTCCCAAGCAGCCCGTGAAGAGGGGAAAAGCACTGCAATGGGCTCTGCCTCCACTGTACGATGCTCTGTGTCTCGTCCATGGCGGGCGAATCCGAGGAAAAGCCCTCTAAAGGCTGCCATAGATGGTTTATAGCACACCGGGTTGACTGTCGGACCATCCGCACGAGCACCGGCTCCGCGACTGGGAGTTGAAAGCATATCAACAAAGACACTGAGGGCGTTCCTCAGGTCCCCGTGATAAGCAAGGGCCTGGATCATCATCGTGTAGGTAATCTCGTTGGGTTCAAAGCCGTCTATATTGTCAAGCCCGACAGTGTCGCAGATATAGCGGGAATCGTCATCTATGTCGTGATCTCCAAGGTTGGATGTAGGATTGACGTTGCTGCGGAGAACGCGGTAAACGCGCAATGCGACGTCGAAACGCCCATTCCGCGCATATGCCCATAAACATGCATTGATCCCATCCAAGCCAACCTCCAAGCCTTGCTGTTTCATCTTGCGCAACGTGGAGCGAACACTGCGCAGGTCTTTCCGGACGGCAAAGTAGCGGAGAAGACATAGATGCGTATATCGATCTGGTGGAAGACCCGAGGCAAGCAGGAGGGATGATGCGTGACGGACGGTAAGTGGCAAGGTGGTGCGAGAGGCAATGGAAAGAAGGATATTATACGTCCAGATATCTGGATCCTGCTGCGTTAGATACGAATCGGCCGCTGAATCGAGAGACTCATCAGCGGAGACAGCATTCCCCGCAGGTAGAGCGCCTTTCTTGTTAAAGATATCGAGGGAATTTTCGTAATCCTCCAATCTCGTCTTGTGCCACTGTTTTCCGGCACAGTCTATCAGTGTGTTCCACTCCCATAAACGAAGCCGGCCGCGATTCCTCTGCAGAGTTTTCAGAACGGAAAGGAGTTGGAGATAAACGATGCGCGTGCGGGGTTTGATTGACGCAAGGAGTCGCACTAATTGGTGGAGTAAGTGATGTGGTATCACGACTCGATACGAAAGTAATTCCTGGTAAGCTGCCCATGCTCGATCCGGTGATTTGGCTGTGAGCATGACCCATAGAAGTGTGCGACGTCTCTGAGCGGGGCATTTTCTTTCGGTATGGTCGAGAGCTCTGTGGGGCCGCCGGATGCGTGGCACACGTCCAAGCTGTTGTGTGACTGAGGGCAAATTGATACCAACGACTTGATTGACGCCGTTTTCGTCTGCAGGCGGCGTTGGCATGCCAGAAAAAACAGAAGGACGATCCAAGCAAGGTGTTCCATTGGCAACAACAGTAGGGGGAGAAGAAAGCAAGTGAACGCTCGAACCCTGGTAGCTGTTCGTCGCGGATGATTCGAGGCTGCCTGGTTCGTTTCGTTCTTCCAGCACACTTTTCGGATGGTGTGGGGTAGAGGAGATTCTGTTGCGTGATAGAAGGGCCGGGGCTGTCAAATGGCCTCTCACAAAAAGGGCTGAATTCCGCAAGAGTCTGCATGGTAGTTGGGAGGACAAGGCGAGCAAAGATCTGAGGCCCGACGTGGACCCTGTGAGCATAAGTGTCCAGTGCAGTCATCCTTGCAATACGGTGAGCGGTTTGATCTTTTCGCAGATACAGACAGTGAGCCTACCGAGACTGCGAAGTTGTGATGGTCGAATCAAAGTGGCTACGCCACAACGGCCCCACGAAAATTTATTCTTCCGAAATGTTCTGTTCACTCAAACCAGCAATGTAATATGTATATGCATATGCGAGGCTGGCATTCATAGCAAGGAGGATAATGGTGCACAGATGAACATAATGCCTAAGTAGTACGTGAAACAAATCAATCCCTGGCCTTGAGCGTTCCCAAGAACGCAGCCTTTTCCTCGACAGTTTGGAAGGAGCCGTGCTGTGCGACACATCAGTTTGAGAGATGAAGAGGACATGGTCACTTACACCAAACTTGGATGATGTGTCGATGAATTTGAGGTCGATTTTCTCGAGTTCCCAGCGTTTGGTATGGGTCACCAACGATTTCCTGAGTGTGATGACACGCTTCTTGGTACCAGGAACTGAACCCTTGAGCATCAAGTAATCGTTCTTCACCACGCCATAGTGGGGGAAGCCACCCAAGGGTGTAATTGTCTTCTTCGTGATATCCGACTCTGTCGAGGCATTGGAGTCGTCGGAGCCGACGCCGATGCGGTAGATCTTCTTGTTGAGTTCAGTACGGTGGTGGTAGCCGTCTATATACACAATCAATGACACACGTTTGAGTTCAAAATCGCAACATGTACTCACTTTGACCGGCGCGGGCAACAGAAAACATGACTTTGGAAGGATGCCATGCACCAATACATGCAACTTTGCGGAGACCCTTGTGAGTCTTGCGGGGAAGTTTCTTGGTGCCCCAACGATGTGTAACACCCTCAAAACCGTGACCCTTGGTGACAGCGATGACGTCGATAACCTCATCTTTCTCGAACACGGTGCTGACGTCGACAGGCTTCTCGAACAAACCGTGTGCAAACTCGACCTTGTCAGTGACGGTGCCACCGTTGACCTGGATTTCCATGAGGTGGGCTTTCTTCTGGCTGAGGCCGGTCTTGCGGATTTGGGTGTGTGCAAGGACACGGACGACGGTGCAGTATTTGCGGATGCGCTCGAGCTCGCGAGCAGTGGACTTGCCACCATCCTCTGCGTGCTTCTTTGCGTAGCGAGTGAAGGCCTTTTTCTTGGAACGATACCAGTTCTTGTAGAAGCGACGCTTGATCTCGTCTGAGAGGTGGGATGCCCAGACGGTGGTGAGGGTGCGGAGACCACGGGGAGTCTCGACGTAGCCAACGACACCGACAACGATCAAGGGTGGCGTTTCGACGATTGTGACGGCCTCGACGATCTCGCGCTTGTGCATCTCTACAAAGGGAGTAAGGAGTAAGGAGTGCTGAGAAGGCAAGACACATACTGGAGCCCTGGCGTTCGAGGTCGCGAACGATGTGAGTCATGCCGGCCTTGTAGCCCATGAAGGCAGTCAAGTGGACGGGCTTTTTAGGGTCATCCTGATGGCGCACATTTAGAGGACAGAAGTGAAAGCGTAGGTTATACGGACCTTTGGGAAGGACTTGACCTTTCCGCGGTGGCGCGCAGCACGCTTGCGAGGGAGGAAACCGAGGGAACCGTGACGGGGCGCTTCGTACTGGGCGGAATGGTCAGCGGATAGTATTATTTTTGGAGATCAATGAAGATGCGGACCTTGCGGTGACTAGAAGACAAACAGGACGTGAACAACGAGCACAACGGACAGTGTGTACGCACCTCATCTTGAGCTTGAGGGGTGGGGAACGTCGACGACGGCGACGAAGATGAGGACGAGGATGATGATGATCTATGTCGGAGTTTGCCGAGAAGTGGCTGATGAACTGCACAGTAATTTAGTACTTCCTATTTTGACCAGCCCCTGTCTCTGATAATTCCCACGAGTGCGCGTCTCAAACGACGAGCAGGTCGCTGTGGAGAGCGAGTTGGACGCGCCGAGGGCGCGTAGGAAGGTGTGAGGATGATTTTGGCCGTGGAGGGACGTGAATACGCGATGATTGCCATAAACGCGTCCTGTCACGTTCGTGGGACATCACGTTCCCAGTGCCACCTCATCCTCAGCCATGTCCCTCATCCATGGCAACGCCGACGACACCTCACGCTCGCCAGACCAACCAATAAAGCGTGCCCAGGTTGTCTACGGCAAGCGGTCAAACAACCACCCTCCACTTTCACCCGTGGTCCCCGTAGATGAGCAGGAGGAGTCCTTTGGATATGACCGTATTCATCACGCCCGCACGGTACCCTCGCAACGGCGCACGTCGTCTCCGTCAATCCATGCGTCGGACAGTGAGCACTCTCGCAGTCCCGACGCAGTCGACCCCTTCCAATTCGGCTTCAGGCATAGGCTGAAAGAACTGGATGAACGGTTCGGCGACCATGACGCGCGATCATCCAAGCCAGGCTTATCCCCAGACAACAAAGCTGTACGTACTGGACTGTCTCAAGTTAAAGACCTTCAAAGTGTCTCCATGGGTACTGCAACCCTTTCTTCTGAAGCCCGTCGATCCTCTGGAGATCTCTCTCGTGCCTCGTTGTCTCCATCTTTGCGCGCCACTCCCGCTCTAAAACATCCACCCGAGTCCCCCGTTGTGCACCGACCTACAAGAAGAGTCCCAAATCCCGTTCCCTCCGATTCTGAAGCGGAAGAGCCAAGTAACTCATCTTCTGTTTCGCCTGTTCGGCACGCCATTACAACACCGCACTCACGTTCATCCCCAACGCCGCCTACTTCTGGGGAAATCCCGATGGTAAGTAGAAAGACAAAGGGAAAGGCACCCGCTCGTGACGTGCTGCCACTTCTCTTTGACGATGAACGACCCTCGGCTGCTGAGATTCCAACCAAGTCAAAGAAAGGGAGGCGAAGCGAACCCTTAGTACGCCCCAATACAAAGGTATGACTCCTCGCCTCATTCTCGTTCAGTGCTAAAATTTACGATGCCAGGCACCGACCAAAAAGGAACGACGCGAAGCTGCATTCGAATCCTCCCGAATTGCTGCTAGTCGCCCTGTGGAAGTCCTACGTACTCAAGAACAAAAGCACTCGCTTTCTGCATTCTTTTCCGGTCTTCGGTAAGCCTAATGGTCTTGGCAATGAATCAGCAGTCGTGCTCATGTCCCGTGCAGTCGGGACAACCCTGTGACTCCAACTTTAGGTACAGAATTGCCGTCAGACCCGATCGAGAGATTCTCGTCTCCAACTGACAAGTCAACGCAAGTGCAACCTCCGAACAGTATGTTTGGCGCACCTACGGGATTCTTAAGAACCTCTGCGCACGTAGGAACAACCAATCAACCATCTCCCTCCGGGAATACCAAGGCGCTCCCTCCCGCGGCAGCAGATTCTGATGACGAGATGCCATCGTTAGCTTCCATTATTCAACAAGCAAATGGAAAGCAGCAACAGAAGCTACAGGCAATCAAGCAAGTTGCCATGCAACACGCCGACACCAGGAAAATTATTGATAATGACAGCGAAGACGATGACTTGTTGATCGTCAAAGATGACATGCATTCCGTTGCTCGTGAAGAAGCCGCCCAGCGAAGGCTGGACAAGGCTCATGGTAGCCCAGCCAAGGACCTCACCTCATTACGAAGAATCAATCATCCTAGTATTCGCCCTGCCGCAATTTCTCCTCGCAAGCTTTCGAAACAAGAATTACAGGAACTTGCCAAACCATCCTTCGCACGTATGGGCAAAGGCGCCAAGAGTCAGCTCAGCAAAAAGCAGCTGGATCAGTTGATGATAACGCAACACGCCGAAGAGCAGCTAAAGTCCATCAAACGGCAAGAAGAGGAGTGGGTCAAAAGGGGTGGAAGGTTGTCACGGGATACTGGTGGCGACGGCACACAGACTTCACTTTCACAGAGGCTTGAGGTGTATGCTGAACAGGGTCTCAAGGCCATGGAGATTGGCGATGCAGTCGGGGAAGAGGCAAGCGCCGACGAGAGCGACGAAGAATATACCCCAGATCTACAAGTTTCCGCAAGCCCCGAGCCTGTGGAGGAAGATGATATGCCGGGCGATAACATGGAGGTTTCACAAGTTCCTCGACCACCAGGAGACGACGACGACGACGACGACGACGACGAAGTTATCGCATTGGGACGTAACAAGCATGGCCAGCGGCGTCCTCGTGTTGTCGTGGGGTCTGACGATGAAGGGGTACAACAGGTTCAGCGTAACTTGTCCACTGTGCAGAGGGACTCCGCTTCTTCAATGGAATCTCAGACAGAGGATGAAAACGACAAGGAGAACAGTGCGAAACTAATGTACGATCGGAGCGAGGACAAGGAGAACAAGGCTATTGTGCGTCACGAGCTGTCGTCTTCAAAGTTAGCATTTGGCTCGAGACTCGGTTCCCTACATGGTATTGAGGATGGCGCTCAAAGCAGTCTCTCGCTTGCTTCGGGCACGGATTTCAATGACACCACAGGTTCACCAAAGAGAGAGGTCAGATTGCCACTGAAAGACATTTCAAAAGACGAGGATGACCTTTTCTTATCCCTTCCATCGAAGTCTCCATTCACCGATCACCTTCTCCAGAGCGCAGCGATATCACCCCCTCGCACCTCTGCGTCGACACTCAGCCTTGGGTCATCGCCAGTTTTGCGGACTGAGCGTATCAGCCGGATAAATCGACTTTCGTTAGACTCGGAGAACGACGAGAATGACCCATCTGAATTCAAGGCGTTACAACCTTCATTTCTGGAAAGGCTACAAAGTCAAATCAGCCCTGAGCCTTCGCTAGCTTCTCTCAACCCTCTACCAAATGACGGATTCTCCCAGTTGTTCTCTGTTAGTTGATCCTTTCGTCGACAGTTGTGATATTTCGCTGACCAATTCATACGTCCTATTAGGCCGAGGATCGGAGCTTGAAGAAATCCGTCGACGGGGCAAAAAACGACGGATTGTCGTTGACACTTGACGTCAGACTGAAGCCTGCCCTTGAGGTTAGCGATATTCTGAGACAGAAAGCTGATACTATTTTCGAGAAAGAACAAGAATATATTGTTGCTGCCGCGGTGCAACAGAATGACAGACCGAAAGAACTCCTCTATGTCGACGATCATGGGTATGAGCTAATTTTATGACTGAGAACTTCCCCCTCTAGCTAATCCATGATTGTCTTATCAGATTCCTCACACAAACTCGTCCTGAAGGTTCAAGTCCCCAAATGTACCGTATGACACCTTCCCAGGCAGCCAAGTTCATTGGAACTCAGGTCCACCCCACGCAAACACAATCATTCAGCACACGTCCTCCTCTCCGCACCCTGTCTTTTACCGCTTCTCAGGAGTTATCTCCCGAGCCACAGCCACTGAGGCGATTGCGCAAACGCAGCCTTTCGCCATTGGAACAGAAAGTTCTTGGGCAAAACAGCAATCCAGTCGCCAAGTTGAATGCGTTTAGTTTTCTCGGTAAAGCTCCTAAGCCACTGTCCAAAGCACAAGATAAAGGACATGAGAAGTCTGAATTCGTGGCGGTTGAGGCTGAGGAGTCTGACGAAGACGACATGTTTGGCTTTGGAGGACCAAAGAAAGATAACGATGAAGAAGAGGACAACGATGAGCAAGACAAGGTTGTCGAGGGACTTGTTGACGACACGTCCATGGATGTTGAAACCGAGGCCGCAGACCTTGTTCAGGAGAAATATAGGTGAGTTGTGCATTTCTAGTCCTTGCTTTTTAATGACAAGGCGAGGCTCCTAGGGAACATGAGGAAGAAGACGACCAGCAACTTCAGAAGTTGCACCAAGATGCCATTGAGGGCAAGTTCCGGATGAAGCGCCGTGACCGAGGGGTTGGCTTTGAAGATGATAGTGGCGAAGATGATGACGATGATGAGCGCCGTATTCGCCAACGGATATACAAAAAACGAAAAATTGAAGGTGATCATCTGGAATCCTTAGGTCAGTGACTAGTTGCGAAGATATCATATATGACTTATATAATGTTCTAGGCCAAAATGAAGAGACGAGGGCATTCTACAATACATACCATCAAGACCTCATCGACGAAGATGACGAGTTCGGATATCTGCGGGGAGATGTTTCAATACCCCCAGACGATGGTGATGCCCAGGCTGAAGAGCCCGAGGAGCAAGAAACTGTATCTATGGACGAAATCCGGCAACGTGTGCGCGAGATGGCGCAAAATAATCACGTTGGTGCGGACCGTATACTTTTTGGACATATCTGAACTAGTATCGCAGGAGGTTGAGGTGTTGAATCCCGAGGACACAAGCTGGGTTGACCAGTCCATGATAATTGAAGCCGACGACACAGTCCGTGTAAAGGTGGTGGAATGTCAACGGAGTAAACCTGTGGCTCGTCATCCAAACGCTGCTCAGATGGACTTTGATGTAGAGGTTGGTCTAATTTCACAAGGACTCTACATTAGCTCATGACAACCTTATAGCGACCCGCGCGACTTGCGGAGAGCGAGCAAGAACGCAAACAGATGACGTCTTGGGCTAAAAATCAGAGCCACCGATGCCAGGGCACAGGACGGTCGGGCAATACTGCTGCTGTTACCGGCCACACAAAAGCTAAATCTGGAGGTGGATCACTGAGGTCAACGCAGCTGTCGGATCCAGCAACTGTGAGCGCGGCGCGCAAGACGAAGACTTCAAGTTTGTTGTCTATGGTGTCTAATAGGAGTGGCAAATTTGCGTAGATGATTTTTTTTTCACAAGTAGCATTGGTTTATCTTCTATTGTACTTTGGTTGTATTCTTCTCCACTATCACAGATTAGCACACGCGAGAATCCCAGTAAAAATCCGAATGTACACAACAATAACAAGAACGAGTAGGTACCAAAAAGATGCACAGAATTCGCACTCGGGGAAGCTCTAGAGAAAAGAAGGGTATCGCCGTGATAAATAACCGAGTGCGTTGGTATATTTCGAAGGTTTGAATAGATTTCTCGTAGCATTTAGATTTAAGTCGGTAATTAGTGGTTCTGTTTGCCTACGAAGGGTCTGCCAAAGCGGACCCAGGTGGTGCGGGGCCGCGCAGGTTGAATGAGTGCAAAGTTTCGTGATTGACGTGTCGATATTGGACTTCTGCGTTTACGTGCACTGGTCTGCATCTAGAAGAACGTTGGGACTTGAGATAAAGGGGACAGATGCAGACTCACTTTGTGTCTCAGCATAATCAATTTTGCCATGCATGCTGGTGGCCCGCTCTCTCTGACCGGGTTTCCTGTAAAAGTGTGAGTGGTGTTGATGTAATGAAAATAAGCAGTACGTACGCAACGCGACCAATGCAAGGCCAGCTTCATGAGCGTCGAGAGTATCACTCCCCTCCATAATTGACTTTCTTACTGCCGGGGATAAGAGGCATAGCAGTAAGAAGGCGGAAAGGAAGGATATGAAGAACGGAGCGAGCATGAAGGATCCGTTAAGGAGGAAGCGGCGCGAAGCACGCAAACAAAGCCCTAGCGTGGCACGTCGTGAGGAGGAGGAGGAGGAGGAGCGGCGGGGTGAGTAAGAGAGGTCAACATTATTTACACGGGCCAGTGCCAATGACTTCTTATCGCTTAGTCAGCGTGATGCGGTTGACAAGTGAGACAGACAGTGCCTTCCTCCTCATCCATGTCCCAACTGCTGTCTTCCGCTGTCATATCAGCAGTCGGACTCACCTGCAAGGCCTTCCTCAATTCCGGCCTTTGCTCCATCACCGTCAACAATTTGCCCACCTTATTGGACGCGATCAGGAGTGAACGCAGACACAGTGGTCAAGGCTTAGTAACAGGTATGTGCCCGCAGCGTCGCGTATCTATCCCACCCCGTCGTAATCTCAGCTACAGTCTCCAACCATTTGTCCACGTCCGTTCATGCCTCTCTGCCAACATTCTGCCCCTTACCTCTTTATCCAGCCTCGATGATCCTGTAACTTGGGGTATACTTCCATTCGAGAACTTCACAAACTCATGTACTATACGATGGGTTTTGGGTGCCTCAGATATCATGTTTACGAATCCGTCAGTGGAGCGGCAATTGTATCCTTTCTGCCTCCTATGCTGAACTCCTGTTTTGGTCAGAAAGTCTCTTCTCGGCTTTCTTTCGCAATGGCCAGGTAATAGAAACGTTTCGAGGAAACGGTATCTGGCAGCCCGCACTCGATATGGCTATCGGAAAGCTGAACCAGGGTCACTGGGTTTGTGTCCGTTGTCGCCGCATTCCCTATTCATACCAAACTCATTTTACTAAGTTGCACATGTTCGGTGAGGGAAAGGTACATCAACCTTCCGTTTATCCACAGACCGATGGCGTCGCACATTTACCACGATTCAAATGGGGCGTGTACGTGTTTTGCATCACACCATCAGGCACTTCTCACTCTGATGATTACGCCTCTATTAGTGGTCGGATCATCACGGAGACCAATGTCCCACCCCTAATCATACCCATGTGGTTGACTGGTACGAATCCTCAATATTGGCGTTCTTCTGTCCTTAGCCCACATCTGACCATATGTGCGCACAGGTTTCGATAAACTAATGCCAGAGCATCGCCCCTTCCCATACAAGTTCCTCCCGAAGATGGGTGTCCAACTCGGTATCACGTTTGGTGATCCGCTACCACCTGACAAGATTATAAATGTATTGAATGCACTACGTGTGCTGAAACACTCCTCTTCTCTGCCTGGCATAGTAGAGAACTCTACACGACACAGTGGGCCACCGGGTAGGTCAGGGCTCAGCAGTGCCTTGCCTGTTAGAGGGTGGATGGAAGCGATTGTCCAGGCAGGCGGAGAATTTGTCGTGGAGCACGAGAGTTCCGAACGACGTGCGCAGATGGATGAGATTCGGAGCGAAGTTACGGCTATTATCCAGCGAGCTGTTGAGGAGTTGGGGAGGAAGGTGTCAGGTAACAAACTGGACCATCCTTCGCCTCATCAAAATGGGGGTCAATTCGTCGACTAAACAGTTTGTCCTGGCCCCTTGGCTCCATTTCACGGCACAACTATACTTATATGTAGTGAACAGGTATTTTGTGCTGCCCGCTGGGGGGTAAGCTGTACAAGCTAACCCAGTGGTCACGAGTGTCATTTTTCCCGCTAGGATGCAAATTCTGTCGAGGCGAGCATCACGGGCTTCGGGCTACTCAGGTTTAGGTGGTTTTTCTCCCTTTCATTAGCAGCGGACGCAGTCACTCATCGGTACGAAAGCGTGATCGGCTCCAACACCTAAGTTGTTGCTCAAGAAAAGGACGAGATCCAAATCTATTTCGTGTTTGAATCAGCCTGTCAGTGAAACAAAATATGGCGACCATGTGAACCATCTGCAAGTAGATCTGGCTCGTTCGCTGTTCAAACGTTCAGGGGTGGAATAG
>JBBPQT010000551.1:0-13918 GCA_038092715.1 Boletus smithii | reverse complement strand
GGGGATGACCCACGTACCTTGTCCATCTTGTGATAGTATTGGGGGTAATACTTGTCCACCTCTTTCTTCTCCGTGAATTCAAAAGTGCTGGAGAACAAAAAGGGTTCGTCGGTTACGGGTGAGGGGTGAGGGGGGGGTACGAGCGACCTACTTTACAATGTCTTCGACCCCAAAGTCTTTCCGCCACTGCTCGGCGGACAACAACATGGTTTTCGTCTTGGCCACGTCAAACTTGCGTGCGCGCAGGAATCTATGAACAAAGATCGGTCAAGCTTGGTTTGAGCTCGGGCGTGCCAAGATCGGTATCGATCGTGGGCATGGATGGGGTGTGCACGGACCAGGGACGTACCTGAGGAGCATGGCGTCGTCCATCCTCTCCGGAACGAAATGGCCTTCGTCGACGAGGTGTCGCCTGAGGGTATCGAGGGCATGTTGTTGGGCGGGGGTGAGGTTGCCGAGGCGACCTGGCAAAGGCTTGTAGTTGGGGTCAGTGATGCCCTCGGGGAGGGGGCTGACGCTGGCAGGTTGTAGGTAGGACATGGTCGAAAGCAAGGAGCAAGATGAAGCAAGCGTCGATTAGGTCACTCAGCCTCCTTACATACTCCACAAATAAATAAAAATTGATTCGCATCATTATTTCCAGAACCCAGATTCACGAGTTGAGTCGTGGATCTAATGCGATCGGGCTCGGGCTGTCTAGCTACTACTAGTACACGATGCGCCTCGTCGAATAAACGTACAAATGTCAGAGCGGCGCAGGTTGAAATGCAACGAGCGAACATGCAGGAAATGCGACCGAAACGAATGGAGCGGATATGTGTGTGGTTTTCTGGAATAGATTTTTTGTGAAACGCAACCGACCGAGGATGTTACATTTTTGAGGGTAGATGGTCGCATGCCGGATTACACAATGTCCCAGAGATCCTCGAGAGCGCAGCAGAACTTGAGAGAAATGGGCATCGGTGTCTTGCCAGTTGATATGGAGACAACATACCTTGCCACACGCAACTGATGCGCTCAACGGATAGTCACTGATGCTGATCTTTTCATCGACGACGTGATCGGCAAAGTCGTCCCGACCACGGGCCATCGCACCGACAAAGACAGCAATGGAGTGTGTCTCCGGGAGTGTGGGCAAGAATTTTGACAACTTGATGGTCTGAGCGTCACCGGACAGTGCTAGAGAGGATGTCAATGATGTATCGGCCGACGTGATGCGAACTGGACTTGCTTAGTTTAATGGTGTTGACAGGAAGATGGTCGGTCACGGGGTTCTGGGTGCGGGGTTAGTAGTGGGGCAGTACTCATGCCGAGGTGACCCACCTTTATAACTTTGAGCAATTTTTCGGGACCGTTGACACCTCGAATGGAGAGTTTATGAAGGAGTTGAACTGATACGAAATAAGCTCAGGCACCACAATGAGGCGGGTGGGAAGCCATACCCATCAAGCCGCTGAAGCGTTTGAAGGTGCGTGGTATTCTTACATGAGGGTTGACCTCGATAAGGACGCCTTTTGCGGTGTGAATATATACCTGGAGCAATCCCGCCTTGTTAAGAGGCGAGTCGAGGAGTGTCAACAAACACTAGATGGGGCGAGAATGAGATGGAGAGTGTGCAAACAAGAGACGGACTACCTGATGTGTGATATCGGGACGAGCGTCGGCAATGTCCCTGCCAGTCTTGGCGAGGATGCCTTGGTGGTCGTCACAGTTCAAGAGGGTGTACTTGACCTCGCCCTCTCTGCCCCCTTTTCCCTTCGCACCGCTGGTGACCCTGTACGCCTCCAAGCAAGCCTGCTCCAAAATGACAAACAGTCTTCGTTGGGAGGATGCGACGCCACCCTTGGGAACGTGCGCCTGCACGGGCAACATGGACGGGTTCGCAGGTCGAGGGAGAGGATTGTTTGAAGCCATTTTGCGTGTCTTTGATGTAGGAAGAGGACGAGTTGGACGTTCTGGGCTGTGATGGCTTTGCGGGGCATCAATCTGCATGGTCTCCTTCTCGGAGCGATCCGAACCTGATGCGGAGCTAGCTCGGCGACGTTGCTGAGGTCGCTCATCGACGGGGGTGGACTTTGGGCGTGGTGGGGGTGTAAATTCGGTCTCTAGATCGTCCTCGGGCTTGAGCAATCTGACACGATCGAATGCGGGGGCTGCAGTGGAACCAGAATGACGACGAGGACGAGCAGGGGCGATGGTCGTCGACATGGTCGCTCTCAGGAAGAAGAAAAAATACAAGGAGTGACGAGTGAGACAAGAAGAATATAAAGAACACGTCCGAGCGTACTCAAGTCTGCAAGTCACACAATCAGATGTAAATATCAGCGCTGCCTCAGCATAAGAGGCTACTCAGTCGCACACCCACACAGCTAAGAATACGATGGGTATCATTGAGGGACCGTGATCGATAATCAAAGAACCACACGGAAAAGTAATCAGAGTTTGTTTCGCGGCAAGGACACCAAAAAACCACAATACAATTGCCGTACCTCTTGGCTGATCTGCGACGTAAAAGAACATCGACCTGCTCCACTGGTCAGTGCCACTCCAGGCTCAGTTCCAGGATGCAAGCGAACGTGTGCTCTCTTCCACGGTTGACACGAATCGCGGCTCGAAATGACCCCCAAAATAGTTGGCTTTGAAGCGATGGTTGTCATACTTGACACGTTGCCCCTCCTCTGTTCTATTTCTCCTTTTCTTATCGTGCGGCACGACATCGCCCATTCGTAAGACCAACCCTTGAATGAAACCGACTGATGAGCACTAAAATTGGATTGAACATGCGAGAGAGTCTAGGCCATGATGGATTTCATCGCGACAGAGCTTATAACGAGGTTGTCGATAATTGCTCTTTCCTCTGGACTGCGCCCTGTAAACTCTTTACACGCTGGCTCCTGGTCTAGCTTGTAATGCTGATGGGACCGTCAGTATGCAAGGGGACGGCAAAAGGCGTGTTGCTCGCCTTGATCACCGTCTCCCAGTCTGTGAGCTGAGAAACATTCGCCAGGAGGTCTAGCTCCCCATCGACGACAGCACGCATCTTTTCCAGGACGTCTTCTTTCTCCCACGAAGCGATATGCATGACAATGAGATCGGTCGTGGTGTCCGAGATACCATACCGTTTGATCGCCTCGGTGATCTACCCGGGACTGATTATGCGTCTGTCTGGCGCAGTAGCCAGCTGAGGCACGTACGTTGTTGGTTGGGTTGAGATTCCAGATGATCTCGGAATGGAGCGTCTTTGTGCGCATAGTCTTCTCGGACTCTGCAAAGAGCGCCTGGACGGCAGCCGTCTGGAGATGGAGAGGACTCGTAATCTGACCGGGATGGGTGAGCAACGTCGTGTGACGCGAAAACGCACTGACCAGCCTGGCGTTGATGAATGCAAAGTTGACTGCATCGCGTTCCTTGTCGCCCTCTGGACCGTCCATCGTCGCGGCCTTGACGATGCGGGCACGGACAGCGCCGGCATTCTCGACGTGTTTGAACTTGGCGGTGAAGACGACCGGGTAAGTGAATTGTGGGCAGCGATAGACTTCGAGCAACTCCATGGGATCTAAGCGAGTCACTTCCAACCTTTTTCTCATGGCACGCATCAAGTCTTTTCTGCTCGCCCTCTCCTCCGTCCTTGCATCCGCCGCCTCAAACATACTCACTCCGCAAAACTTTGAGCAGACAATCTCACAAGGCCTCTGGTGCGTCTCGCACTCGTTCTCAAGACCCAACTCACTCCTGCACAGGTTCGTCGAATATTTTTCGCCCTATTGTCCCCACTGTCGCAGCTTTGAACCGACCTGGAATGAGGTCGTCGACCACTTTGAGGCCATGCCTGACCCAGGCGTACACCTCGCTCAGGTGAACTGCGCACTCAACGGCGGTACGTCCCCCCTTGTCCCGTTCCGCCCAACTGACACTCTCCAGACCTCTGTGTCGAAAACGGCATCAATGGATACCCACAAATGAATCTATACCGCAACGGCGAGTTGGTGGAAACGTACAACGCCGATCGGGAATTTCACCTCCTCGTCGAGTATCTTGGCGCACATGCGGAACCCACGGGAACATCAGAGGAGGAGGAGGTCCCAGCGCCAGTGTCGACGGTACAAGACGCCGCACCAACACCGACGCCGTCACCCGCCCCGGAACATCTCCTCGTCCAAACCACGCGCTCGGACGCAAACCCCTCTGGAACGGTCGTTCCACTCGACGTACAGACCTTTGACAACTTTATCGAACAAGGCCCCGCATTCATCAAGTTTTTCGCACCTTGGTAGCCTTTATCTACTTGCTCGTCATCCATCCATGCTGATACGGCCTAGGTGTGGGCACTGCAAGAAACTGGCGCCTACATGGACACAACTCGGTCGACGCATGCAACACAAGCTCAACGTGGCCGAAGTGGACTGTGAACAACACAAGGCCCTTTGCACGAGCCAGGGCGTCACTGGGTTCCCCATGTTGTTCTTCTACGCCCACGGTGCCAAGACGGAATACACCAGCGGAAGATCCTACGACCAACTCGTCTCCTTTGCCGACAAGGCTTCCAACCCGTGCGCGCCTTGCTCGCCATCCTCCCCATGACGCTCATTCCTCGTTTCAGAAACATGCAGGTGATTCACGCGCCAGAGCTGGAACAAGTCGTGCGTGACAACGACGTCTTGTACCTCTTGCTTCACGACGCTTCCGATCCTCGCATCGTGGCAAGTATCCCTCGTCGCCTCCTCAGATCGCCAGAGCCTGACAAAGACCCCCCCCCCCTTATAGAACGACATCGCCAAAGCCTCCCAAATCCTCCTAGGTTCCCCGCCCATATACGTCTCCACCTCGCCTGACCTCTTCCCCAAATACAACCTCTCACCCACCACCCCCTCCGCGCTCCTCGCGTTTAAAGACAAGGACGCGCGAGAACCCATCGCGACATTGTCACCCGCGTCCCAACCTGCCGAGGCGCTCAGAGCGTGGCTATACGCCAACCGTTTCCCGTCCTCGTTGGAGCTCTCCAAGGACGTGTTTCAACAAGTCATGTATGCCCCGCATAACCCGCTCGTGCTCATCGTTGCCACGCCTCAAGGGGAACAAGAGGCTGTATCGAACAAGCTGCACGAGATTGCGCAAAAGTGGCGGTTACGCGCCCGCGCGGCGGCGGGACGGGCAGATACGAGCGCAGGCGCGCGGGATGTGGTGTTTACGTGGATGGATGCGGGTCAATGGGCAAAGTGGATCAAGGAGATGTATGGGATCAAGGTGGGGACGGAGCCCGAGATTGTCGTGGCTGATCACGAGGTGCGCTTGGTGCCATGCCGTGTCGAGTCGTTGACTGAGATTGATTTGTGTGTAGCGTCTGTTGTATTACAACAAGGACGGCTCCGGACATGCCATCTCGTTGAACTCGGTGAGCATCGCGTCTGCGCTCGAGGCGGTTCTCGCGGGTACTGCCCGTCCGAAACATTCGCAAACCATGCTCGAGCGGGGTGTACATGTGCGTCTTTTTTTTTTTTCGCGTCTCAGTATCAATACATAATCGCTCATAATGTGTTTGCTTTGGTTGGCGTTTCTTTTTTTGGGTTCCTTGAAACAGTCACTCAACGGCGGGCTCATCCGAGTACAAAGATGGATTGTCGCACATCCATATATGACCGTGCTCGCCATCCTTGGTCTCATCGGTGCTGTGGTCTTGGCGTTGCGCAGTCTGTTTACAGACGAGCCTGTCGATTGGGAGTCGGAGCAGCGCTACACCAAGCGCGGTCGTTTAGATTGATTGATCTTGATTATTTGTTACGTCGGAGTTGTATGTATCCTTCATCTACAACGCATCGCTATCGTTCCGTTCATGAAATGGGGTGTGCCCTACGGCGTCGCATTGAATCATCGTAAACAAGAGTGAGTAACTGGTATGATACAGCAGAAAGACAACGTTAATATACAATGTTGGCGTGCGGCGTGCCCGGTATCGTCAGCTAAAAAGACGAGCAAATTAGATGATGAGACAGCTTTTCGTTCACCACCCGAGTTTTGGGTGAAGCGACGGACGTCTCTAATAAGTGATGCGTGCAAAAATGCATGATGTAAATAACCAGATGCTATAAATGTGCTATTGGCGAGAGAGGATGTTAAAGCGAAGACGACGACGGCGACTCGGGCTGCGATTGCGATTGCGACTGGCCCCAAGGTGCGACCGCGTCATCGAGCATGATGCCTCGTATCCGGTTGTACACCGCTTCTGGAAAGTGTCTAAAGCAAGTGAGCATCAGGACAATGTTCTCGCGCTACGCCAGAGTACGTACCGTTGTTTCAACCGGTCGAGAAGAGCGACGGCGCGATCACGGTCACCGTTGCCAAGTTCTGCGCGGAACATTGCTTCCCACGTCGAAGGCTAGGGAAGAGACGCGATAAGTAATGTAATGACAAACGTTCGTGCGTTAACGAGCTCACTTCTCTGTATGAGACCGAGCCCGGCGATACCAGAGGTGTAGAAGAAGAGGAAGAGGAATCGTGTGGGACGTGGTTCCCAGGAGCGGCGACACCACTAGCAGGATCTGCCAAGCTCTCAAAGATGGCCCGTGCCTGCTCGATAGCACCATCGGCAGCATATCCCTTGATCAACAGGTTTGCGATGTACGCCGTCATATGTACGCCCGTTGCTTGCAACCGTACGAGATACTGCTGTGCGAGATCCATCCGCTTGCGCGTCACGAGTACGTTGATCAGAGACTCGTAGGAGACAGCATCAGGAAGGGGGGTAGGACTGCGTTGGGAAGATGGATGAGAAGAGATGGATTCGAAAACACTAATGGCCTTGTCAGTGTTCTTCATGACACAGCCGTAAGCGTTGATTAGCGCCGCCCAATGGCTACCTTGAAGACGGACGTGCGGGTTCGACTCGGCACGCTTAAAGGTTGCCTCCATGGCAGCCACATCAACAGGTTCAATAGTTCCGTATGCGTCAATGAGGAGCTACGACACATTTCAGACCGGATAAAGGGAGTAAGAACGAACAGCTTACCTTGTACGTGTGCGCCGAAGGCTGAACATTTGCCTCAGTCATCTTGTTCAAGTAGAATAGCACCTTCTCCCTGTCTGGCTTTGTATGCGTGTACAATTGCATCATCGTATTGTAGGGCGGAATCCGAGGCTTGAAGTTGGGCTGACTTGTCATTTCCGCAAATAGCTGCTCGGCGGCCACAGCGTCGCCAACCCTGGCGCATGCAGCAATTACAGCACCATAAGTGATCGACGAGGGGCGCAACGACGGGTTGGCCTTCATTTGTTGGAAGAGCTCTAGTGCAAAGTCTGCCTTGCGTGCCTTGGCGAGCTTGGAGATGATCGTGTTATAGAGGTACACGTTGGGCTTCGTTCCAAGCATCTGACATTCCGCAAAGAGAGCCATGGCATTGGAGGTATCATCCGTGGTATCCTTGACGCACTCAATCAAAGATCCATAAGCGTCAGGTGAGGGAACACCACCCGCAGCGGTTATCCGGCCCCGGTGTGCAAATGCAGTGTCCATGTTACCCCCGTGTGCATAGGCAATAATCATGTTGTCTTCAATCTGGAACCACGCCTGCGATTGCCAGGTGGGACTTTGGGCTACAAAGGGCGAGAAAAGAACCTGCTGAGCGATTGAATACACCGACTGCGCTGCGGTAATGTTGCCTGTGCGTCCGAGCCCGTTGATCAACCTGCCCAGAGTGGCTGGATGAGGATAACGAGGTGATTTCCCAGAAATGGCTGCTTGGAGAGTATTGTAGCTATCATTGATGGTGACCGATGGGTGCGAAGGGAACCACTGGTCGATTTGTCGGCTGAGTTCCGCATCGATGATGATTTGTGTTGGAGGTGGAGGAAATTCGGCGGAGGGCAACGGTGGCGTAGGAGTTCGAGGGACAGCGCTCTCCCCGTTCGTCCGCTCGGCAAAAGGCATCCTGAGACGGTTGAAAGACCATCCAAGGCCATCCAAAAACCGAGAAACATCGCGCTCGCTATAAGTGGAGTAGAGAGCCTCCGTCAAAGTAACCTGGACCTTGCTGGACACCTGTCGGAAGTCAACCCCCGCGTCACTCATGGCTTGTAGCAGTGGCATCAGACCAGTGTATGCGCGTTCCGAGGTAGAAGAAATGTCCGAATTAGGAGGATTCACAGGAAATGAGAGTGCACACAGAAGAATTGTCTCTAGATCTGAGACAGAATCAGGTTTCCGAGGGGCAGACATGTAGGTTTGGAGAAGAGGACGGGCGATTGAGGGTGTGGTAGGCGATCCGAGCCAGGCGACGAAGGGAATGATCGGCAACATTTGCTCCAGAGCGAGAGCGGATGAGGAAGTGGCCGCAACAGTATCCAGATAGCCAGACATTATCTTCGTCATCGTCGCCTTGTACTTGGCAAGGTTCCTACCAGGCTTGACAGACAAAAGTTGGTCGACGACTCTACGGACGTGTCTACCAATGAAGTTGGCAGAATGCCTTGCTTCTTCGGCTTCACTCATCGTCACCACAGATTGGCGTGATCTAGCAAACTCCTCGAGCACACGGAGGTTCGCTTCGAGAACCACGAGCGTGTCCGAGACTTTGATACCCAAACGATCCTTTGGGGCACAGTCGACGAGGACATCGTATAGCCTGTTGAGATCCTCAAGGTAAGCGCTCTGCTCAGACGAGGCTTCCACAAGGGCATCCAGCATGATACCCCAGCAGATCTGGTCAGGGCGGGAGGGGTTTTGAGTGGACTCGTCACTGTGGCTGGATGAGGCGGGCTGCTGGAGAAGACGATCGAACCAAGACAACGCGGTTGTGATGTCAGGCTTGGGTGGATTGTGAGCGACATCTGATGAAGAAGGGTTGCAGAAGCCACTGATAATCGTCGTGAACGTTGACGAAGCAGGAGATGGAACTGACGCCAGGTCGCCTGGTCCGAGTGTCAACACGCGCTATTTAAAAGTGAATCAAGCGTTACCTTTCTTGGGACGCCCGCTGTCCATCATCGTCTCAAGCAGACGGAGTGCACCGGCTGGTTGTCCAGCCTTGAAATAACCCTGAATCATCTTGTTCCAAATCCTGAGCTGAATTGGGAACTGTCGCTCGACCTCCATTACCAGGCTACGTGCACCGAGATCTCGGAACTCTTTGAAGACCTCTTTTGCACCCGTAAGATCACCTGCATTGACATAGGTGGACAACAGGTAATAAAACATCAGATCGGTAGGAGGGGGTCGAGACCGAGCCTCAAGTTGCGCATACACACGGATGGCAGCGTCAATGTTTGCATGCGCAGCACAAGAGCGGAGGAGTCCGTGGTAAACGTTGATCGGAAAATGCGCAACTAACGGTCTCGCGGATGAGGCAGAGTCAGATGTCGGCTGTGGAACAGCGGCACAAGCGGCTTCAAAGATGCGGATTGCGGCTACAAAATTGTCCTCCGCGAGGAAGGTCACCTCTTGTCTCTCATCGACTGAGGCCTCCTCGCGGGCAGCATCGTCGAGGTCCCCAATGGCAGTCAATTTCCGTCGCTTTGCACGGTAGGACAGTACCTCGAGAGACTTTTGGACCTCGCGATCCCTGTCTGTAAGCCCTATGATGGTGTTGACAAATGTACCCAGGTTGGGCGTTAAGCCGCGGTGGGGAATGGTATTATAGAGCTGTACGAGGAGCGTTGCGCTGGTTGCCGAACCGATGGCCACGAGGGCACGAAGGGCATGATTGAAATCGAGGAGGGTAGGTTCGGAGTAAGATAACGAGGGTTCCTTGGAGGAATCAATCAGCCACTGAACGTGTTGGAAAACGGTAAGCGTGTCCTTTTTGGACAAGGCGTCTTCGAGCGCAAGGGAAAACGGGGACCAAGCGGTGACGGGACGTGGTTCCTGTTCGGGGGTGATTTCGGCCTGCTGATCTTTGTTGGGAGCGGTTGCAGCGGTATGGCGATCACGTAGCTGCATCTGGACGGTGTGCAAGACACTGGTGCCCATGTGGTCGTGATCATTGAGACCAGCGGGGAGCGAAAAGGAATGGCGACGTGCAAGTGTGCGGGGAGGTTTTGACGAGGCGGGGCGAGGGGTGACCAAGGTTGGCTTGATTTCCTCCCTGTCGTCGTCTGCCTTGGTCGGGCCATCTTGGGTCGCAGAGGAATTCGCCTGGGTGATGGCACGACCTGCGCCCTGGTGCGATGCAGAGGTGAGTCGTGACCGAGTAAGGGGTATATGACACGTACGGTGTAGCCTTTGTAGAATTTGCCTCCGGCGTGGAACTTGGCGCCGCCTGGACCGGCGCCGGTCCCAGCACCACCCCAGGAAGAGCCAGCGCCGGCAGCGGGACTGGACTGGAGCACATTTCGAAGTGCACCGGCGGATTGATTTTGTACGAGCGCGACGGCACGCGACGTGTGTAGGAAGAGATGATTCGCGACCTTTGGGAGCATTGTCCCAGCTGTACGAGATTACACGGTGCTATAGTACTGTGAGCGGCGGTGGATGACCGCGCGGGCTGTCGAGGACGACGAGGAAGAGGAAGAAGAGAACGTGGAGAACGCCGCAGACGACGCTCGGCAATAAAAGGCAAAATTGATGACTCGGGTAAACCCGGGTGCAGCTTCCGAAGCCGAGCGGTGTCGTCAGTTACGAGTCATCATTGAATGATCCTCCAATCGCCGTGCTCAATCTCATCCCACGTGTGTCGCTCCTCCTCAGCGCCCTCGTCAACTGGCCCGCTAAATGATACCCCACGCAACGGCCGCACCACCACCGTCTTGCTCTCACACGACACGACACTCCCGACCGTGAGCAGCTGCTCTGGCGTGTAAGTCACCGGGTTAATACCCAGCCCCTGCACAAGGATCAGCCAGTCAACCCACGCATCGGCAACTATCCTGACCTTGTAGCCAACAATCATCCCTGGCTTGACCTGCGTCTCCCTTGTGGGCTTTTCCAGTGTGGCCCACTGCTTGTCTGCAATCGACTCCAGTTTGTCAACGTCCACCTCCGATTCGGTTGTGTCGACGCCGAGCGAGACGTCCCCAGCCTCGCCTCCAGTCCCTCCTTCGAGCTCGTCTCCGTACTCGATACGCATCTTGCTTTTCCTCTTTCCTCTGCGCAAGCCAGCCTCGACATCAATGCTTGTCACGAACACGTTTGGGGGTAGCGACGAGCGTGACGAAGGCGGGATCAAACGGGGCAGCACTTGTGACTTGGGCGTGCCTGTCGCACCAGAGGTACATGCAGACGCGTCACCTTCTTGATCCCCAAATATAATCTTTGGAGGAAGAGGTCTACCTATGAGCGACTTGAAATTCTTTGCCTTGTTCTTGTTGCGGAGCGAGAGCGACAAGAGGGCAGGAATATTGTGTACATCTCGGCTGGCCCCACTGGGAACGGCTGGCATTTGTCCATTTTTACCTGGCACTACGGCATTTACGCCAGAGACTGGCCCGCCCTCGGACACACCGGAAGCCTCGTGCTCGTGTATTCGCTTGAGTCGTCGTCGTAGATTCCGTGTTCGTGTTTGCGGTTTACCATACCCGGGAGGAACAAAAGTTGAACTAGTAAATAAAGAGTCATTTCGTCGAACAGAACACGACGTTAGCGGACGTACGGGTGGACCACGTGTGGCTTTGGTTGTACAGACGGTGTTGCTCTTACGTGCGCTTTGGGGGGTTGTGCTTTCCGCAGAGACAGTGTTATAGGACGCAAGGAACCATCCGAGTCTGATTCTGATTCGGAATCCTCTGACTCTGACTCTGTCTCTGTCTCTGTCTCGGGCTCGGACTCGGAGCTCGACGAACTCGACGACGACATGCGTCGTTTCCGCTTGCGTGAAGCCTCGGGTTCCAAACGTTTTTGGGTTGCCTGCGAGGCAGCCTGAGCGACCGCATTTCCGAGGTGGTCTCGTGCAGTCACGTCGAGTACGTCTACGCTGCATACCAGTCAGCTTCTTGTAAAGAGGAATGCGGTGACTTACCAGATCAGATCGTCGTCTCTCACGATGGAGAGTTCTGAATTGTCAAGTAGCTCGAAGCCATCGATGGAGAGGTGCAATGAGCAGGGAGAGAGACCACGAAAGGCGGGGAGGGATTCAGACGTGCAGAGGGTGGCCTTGAAGGAGGAGATGGTCGGCGTCGAGTGTATGGATTCAAGATGGAGAGGGAACCACGCTTTGACTGGGGGCAGCGGTGGATTCGCTGATATCCTCACCCGCATGTCCGAACGGTGGATGAAAAGTACTAGGGAGGATTATGTAACAAATGGATGTTGACATGGACATCCTCCACTGGACTCACAAGCCCTTCACCGACGACGAACGCGGCAGTGGCTAAATATCTGCTGGCCGAGTGGAAGCTCGGAAAATGGCAAAGGGAGTGTTCCAAGCAGTGGTTTGTACTACTGACAAACGACTGGATCAAAAATATGAGTATGATGTCCAACAAGATCTCTTCAAGAAACATCCTTTAGCGTCCAAGGTAGTGGATGCATGGAAAGCCAAGTCATATCGCGATATCCGCAAACTTGGTAGGCACCCTAATCTTGCATATGCATAGTGGTCAAGTTTGTCTTTTAATCAAGCTCCTTAGCCTTTTTGCAGGCTCGCGCATTAAGTACATGTCTCCGCTTGTCCTTAGTATGCGAGATGCAAAGGACCCAGTTAGATGCGTTCCAAGTACAAGTCTGACGACCCATTTACATAATCAAGTCGGCGAGCCCCGATCACGTGGTACGTTCGAAGGATTAAAAAATAGAGTGCAACGGTTGGCAACTCACCCCATCTCCTACCACCATCATGCCTCGGATGTCCCAGAGAAAAAGGAAAAAGATCCTATCAGATCTTGACCAATTAGAATATAAAATCTTGCTTGCCAGAATCGAGAACTTGCGGAGCCGATTGGAGGAGTCGGAGGACGAGTATTCCGACGAGGAAAGCGACGAGGTCATGGTCATCACCCCCCCAGTCCTTTCACCCCTTTCTTGTCCGATTTCGAATCGGAGAGCGAGTCTGACTCAGCTGAGTCGTTTGACTCTCACACGGCGAAAGATTCGTTATTGCAAGCTTCTCAGTGCGGTTGGAGCACTCCGGGACGAGGTCGAAAAATCACGCACCTTGAACCGCCTCATACCACAGCTGCGTGCACCTCCGAAACTCCTCCAACATTTCGCTGATTTTCGCCCACACCTATTTCGCAAGAAGTTCCGTGTCGATCCAGAGGTTTTCGACTGTATTCTCAACCAGATCAGCGACCACAATGTCTTCCACTCGGAGGGAAATCACCCACAGCCCCCAGTAGCAATCCAACTCGCCATTTTCTTGAACCGTGCAGGTCACTATGGAAATACGATAACTGCTGAAGATGTCGCCCAATGGGCAGGTGTAAGCGTTGACTCTAGTGAATTGTACGAACCGTGTGATGGTGGCCATTCTCGCCCAGCACGACGTCTCCGTTTTCATTCCTTCAGGAGATTCCGTGGACGCAGAGCTGGCGCGTACGTTCGTAGAAGCGAAGTCATGCAAGGGATGGAGCAAGGGGATTTTCGCAGCTGATGGGTCAACGTTCAATCTATTTGAGAAGCCTTCATTTTACGGCGACACGTTTCTCGACCGAAGGGGAAGGTATTCAGTAAACTGTCAGGTGAGTCTGGAACGTACCTGATCATATGGTTACTACTGAGGCACAACAGCTTGTCGTGATGCCTCACAACCTTCTTGTGGTTGATTATTGCCTGGGTAGTCCTGGCAGCGTCCACGATGCGTACGTATTCCAAGAAACACGATTAGCACGGGATCCGGAAGTGATGCCGCACGGTCACTGGATTTGGGCCGATAACGCGTACCCGACGAAACCGTGGTGTGTGGTGCCTTTCAAGGGCATGCAAACTGCACCCCTGTTGCGACCTCAAAAGCTGTTTAATGACCATTTGTCAAAAGTACGTACCTGAAATCAACTC
>JBBPQT010000550.1:0-13925 GCA_038092715.1 Boletus smithii | reverse complement strand
CAGGGTTTTCCGACGCGTTTTACAAGGTATGACCAATTCCTTTCGGATAAATGACTCATGGCCGATGGATGAGCGATGCTCATTCTAAAAACAGGATCTCACCTCGAGATACTCCGAAAGTTCCGGCAATTGTTCATATCATCCTTCAGGAGACTGCGATTTCGGAGGTTGAGTGCCTTCTTTGCTGCTTGTTTGACCCGCAAGTGCCAACGGGCTCCCGAATGCTAGGCTTCAAACCTGACGTTTATTTTAGGCCTCGTGAAGTTTGGGAGATCCGGGGCGCGGAGTGAGCGGATCACACCTTTTTTTGTGCATCTTTCTTTGCTGACCATGGAGGACGATCAAGTATCACACTCAGCCCTGTTTCCTCGGCTGCCCTGGGTGAAGTTTCCTCTGCGAGAGGTCTGAGTCTGCGGTTTCCTCGGTTCGTTCGTGTTAGGGAAGATAAACGTCTAGAGGATGCTACCACGTCCCAACTCCTCGCTCAAATGTACCGTGATCAAGAAAACAGGGGTAAAGACACCACAGGCGCCGACGACGGGGATCTCGTGGACGTGGAAGTAGAAATAGAAGCACCGATCGAGGATGAATCAGACAGTTGAGCTCAAGTCACCGTGTCTTGTCATTAGAATTTGATCACAGTACATTTCGAGCTACTAATTGAAAATGTTATACTCTTACAAAGTTGGTGGTCGTAGACCACGTCCTTAAGCTGCTGGCCAAAAGCTGGTGATAATCGTGAGAGCTTTATGGTACGTGCTATCACCAGGAAATGCAGTATCAATAACGTGCTTCAGCCTGCCATTTGATAGTGCATCCTTCCAATCACCGTCTCTCTCCTCAGGAGGCAATAGTCCCTGGAGGTGAGCGTATGACACGAGAAGGGCATACTTGATGGTAGGTACCGGCGGTTCTGAAGCCGATATCTGGGACCTGTGTTCACTGCAGAGCAGCTGAAAAACTTTTGAACACGTCGCGAGCGCAGGCCGCGATGGAACCGCTCGTCCGACGTCGGTGTCCGCGGTGGATGATATGGTCCCGGAGTCACGCCGCGCTCCACGTCTGGGGAAAGGCCTAGGTCGGGGTTTGGTCCCTCCATCGATAGACGGCGAAGACGATAGAAATCTCTGGCATAAAGTGATTTTAAAAGTGAGAACTGGGATTGTCTTTGACAGGCTCTCCATCAAGTTCTGGGCGATTTGGGGAGAAGAAGAATATAAGCGAGTCGTTAGTGTTGCTGCAAACATTGGACCATCAAAAGCTCCCGAGAGAGTGAGGTTAATGAGCTGCGGGAGTCCTCAGGCTGTGCGCTGAAGCCATCTGAGATGATCTGAAGACGTACAAGTGCAAATAGTCGAGTAGCCATGTCTCGACGCTCGTCATCATCTTGGTTGACAGCGTGAAAGACGATATCGAGTGGAGCACCTGCCTCCCATCGTGGGCCAGTGCCTCCCCTCGGGGGAGGAATCTGCGATAAGAGAAGTAGCGAGAACTTTTCTGGAGCGAGATAGCGGTTATGTCTGACTTTGTCAAGGGGTTGGGCCTTACCTCCGGATTTCTGGGAATTGAGCAGCTCGTCCTTCTCAAATAAGGACAGCAGCCATTGAAGAATTGGCCATGCATGTTCAGCGACTACTGCCGGTGTGCCACATCCTTGGCCTTGGTCGAGGTTAACATCTTCGACGTCATAGTCAGCTCTTGCGCGCTTTTTCCTCGCATCCTGAGGCAAGAGCATTTTGCGCTGTATGAATCCGTCCTTGAATATGGCCCAACAATTTCTACAATTCTTGATACATAGGGACTCTCGGGCGATGAGCGAGTCCTCGTCATGGCTGTTATCGATCGACCCGTGTGGTAGGTCGTTGTCAGCGGCATCATCCAATGGATGTCTCGGCAGTGCTCTAAATAAAGACGCGGGAGAATTTGTGGCAAGGAACGAGAATAGGACACGCTGAGCAGCCTCGGATTCGGCGACGGAAGGAGACAGTGATGCCTTGGAAAGTGTGGTTTTTTGTTTCGTGAGGGACCCCTTGACAGGAGAGGCCGGGATCTGTATCTGGTCACCGGTAGCTGGGGGAGGCGGGAAGAGAGCTATGTAGAGGAGTTGGCGGATATGGTCACTGGTTGAAATGGGATGAGATCGGGATCTAGAATGGATACAGGAAGACTTGCGCAGGTGGTTTGAAGGACGAGGAGCGCAGCTGGTCTAGGACTGCTATACCAGATTCATACTGGCCCTCCTCAAAACAGGTGTCGACCAGACCACGCTGGTGTATGGTCATTTCCCGACCTTCTTTCGAGGGGGACATCTTCAAGTTGGTGGAAAGTTGCGAGGCGCGTCGTGCTGTTGTGGAACGCGGTGCACGTGACAAGTAGAGCAGTTCATGCCCGCATCCAGATCAGCCTATAACATTGATCTCGCCCAAAGTCAGTGCTAGCCAGTGTTGGCGTTGGTCCGGAGAAAAAACAATTTAAAATGAACGGCTGATACGCAGCAGTTTGGCAGAGTCCCTGAGTGCATATTCGAGCAAGGAGAAATCTCCGTCGAGAATAGCTCGTATACGATCACGAACAGACGCACTGAGTGACTGAGAATTTGAGACACGCGAGGCTGAACATGTCTGAATCTATCTCACTTGTACCATGTCGCCGGGCACGATCGCGCGGTATTTTGGGGTCAAAGCTGTCCCTCGACCGATCATCGTCGATTTTATGTGTCAAGACCCGCCTCGTTGCAGAGCCCACCTCGACCAGTAGTGACTCACCGCTCGTGCTGTCGGCCGACGCTGCTGACAAATTCAAGCTCACGAAACCCAAAGGCCCATCGAGTCGAACTGCCAGCATCAGTGTCACAGTCGTGTCAGGTTAGTATGGTTCCTTGTTACCACCAGCTCTGAATCTGATGCTGCGTATTGATGCGCAGTCCATTTCTCGGCACCTGAATGTTTCGTCCTCACCCAACAGGTCTAGTTCGTCACTTGCTGGGACAATTTCACCGCACCATGACCACGGCCACAAGTGAATCTGGATCTCGTGGGCCAGTTGAATCCGCTATACACGACAAGGTGAGGAGCATATCCCGATCAGCGCGCCGAGAACAGCCTCTAAGCCATTTCTTAGCTAACAACTCTCCTTCGACCTTCACGACTCACCATTACAAACGAATCCCACCTCCACCGCCACCATGCTGCCATGAGGGCTCAAGGTGGGGGTAGTGGTGAAACACGTCAGTCTCTCATTTCTAGATGGTGGCAAATAAATCCACCCTCACGTGTTGCCACCGTTGGCTGTATAGATTTCGGGGTGCAGATCATCTCAGAAGCATTCAAAGGAAAGGTGTTCATGCCTTTTTCATTTTCAACACTCCAACACTCCAATTCATCTCCTTTCTCAGACAACTTTGCAACGACACCGAATGATTTACTCGGCATTGTCAGACGAACTTGGCCAAGGACTCCATGCCCTCTCTTTGAAAACAACGACGCCAGAGGAGACTGCTGGACAGCTTGAGTGATATATGTGGTCGTCAATCATGAGATTCGTCCTTTTAATTAATACACCGTCCAACCACGAAATTCTCCTTGTGGCCGTTGCCCTTGCCCCCCGATTACAATGCGATTCTCAAGTACTTAAACTGTCGAGAACTGGCGATGCTGACCCGCAGTCATGAGAAACTGACAGGCTGCAGAGTTGTTGGAAGACTCGGATGCAGTCTTGATGCCAACTTGAAATAGACACTTGTTCGACTCCGGTTGATCCGCTGCCACCAATCCGGGTGTCCATCTCAGCTAATGCTATCCCAGCCCGTGACGCAGCCTGTTTTCCTCACACATTTCGGTATGAAAAGCGTTCATATCTTACGCGACTAGCTCCCTGTTAATGTGTGATAGGTCTTAGACTGCTGTCGACCATTGTGGAGTCGAAGATCAGCGTCGGCTCGTGCACAGCAAACAAATCTCGGCGACGATCACGGACGGTTGCTATTGGCACGGATACATCTTGGTAACGGTGTCCATGAATCTCCCACTTCCACTTTCCCGCAGTGCGGTAGTGAAGCTAGTGAAGGCTGGACATTCTTTCATAAAGACTTACTCTCAACGACTTTGCTCATCATGATCAGCATGGAATGTCCATGTTCCCGTATATAAACCACGGTCCTGCTCGCAGCATTTTGCCCTCCTCCAATCTTTCTGCTAAAGTCCTTATGTCTGACCGTAAAATGTACCGAGAGGATGTACGCCCGACACTCCCTTCCGTTCGAGATTTGTTCCGAGGCAAGCTATCCTTGCCTCCCAGGGAGCTGTAGATCTCACATCCTCCACGTAGATGAATTGTCTCGTTCACCCAGACCACCAACGAACATAACTCCTCCGTGGGTCGTCCCCGGCCCCCAGAACTATGACCGATCATTTTCTCGAGCTGAACGTCGTCAAGACTATCAGCTGGGTGGACCCGGCGTCCAGGTGCACCACCCATCCACTTGTTCCATGCCAACGACTAATACCCTCTACAGCGTTCTACATCTTCGGCTACCTATTATTCACCTCCCACACAGCAACGCTATGATGGGCGTACTCCATCTCGTCCCTCCCCTTGCGATAATTTATCATCACCTATGACTCAATGTCTACCTCCTCGGTACCACGCTCGTTCTACTTCCCAGGCGGATCAACTCGCCGCGCCCCACGATCAAAGTACCCCACCAGGGTCTCGTCCGTATTTAAATCTGGCCACAGAGTCTTACAATCACTGTTATACCACCACAGGAATCTCGCCACGGGTTTCAGGGTCCTATGCCGAAGGCTGCGTCAGGGATCAGTATCGAGAATCCATCACTGCACCGGTTGTATCTGAGGCTCGCCAGCCTTCCGTGCCCTCTCTTTCTTCGTTGAAGTACGAGTGTGATTATTGCGGCAAGGGATTCACTCGACCTAGTAGTCTCAAGGTATGCCATATCCGCTGCATCGTCCCCATGTATCCTGAACATGTCTGCTAGATCCACTTGAACAGTCATACAGGAGAGAAACGTGAGTGTCCCCCACTTCCATCCAATTTCCCAAGAGTCTGACTTGCCAACGTCGATGCCGTTCAGCCTTTGTCTGCACTTTCGACGGCTGCGGGCGCAGCTTTAGCGTGCTCAGTAACATGCGCCGGCACGCACGGGTACACGGAGAGGCTCCCAATCGCCACCAAGAAAGCTCGAGTGACGAACATAGCGACAGGCAGTAAAACGCAGGCGCTCTGACTGCCTTGCATCACGATCCCGTTCCGCATTCATCCAAAACCCCCAATGTCCATTTATCCAATTCAACTCCCACAGGGAGATAGAGCACTACCCACATTGTAGCCCACATTTTCTTCCTTGTCACTCTCCCCTCTTTTACCGAGGGTGTATCCGATATTCGGCATCTCCGTTATTTATTGACCTTGTAGTCATCTCCTGCATCCACTACTATTCGCATCCAGTTTCATTTTGCATCGACCTGGCTGTTATTTTATTTATCGTACGTACTTGATAACTAACGTTATACAGATATTTCTGTTACTACTTGCATAGAGGAGGAGAGTAGAAGGCTAGAAGCCCATGTTGTTTGATGCCCAGCCCGGGCCCATTCATAACACGTTGAAATAACACCGTTGTTCGGTCGCCAACATCGTTTCTTTGTTCAAAAAAGTGCAGCTCCAATGGCAGCCTAACCATCTTGGGGCGTATTACTTTCGGCCTTTTGCTACGACTGCGCGCGCTATCCCCCTCCCTCGACCTATCTGACCACGGTCCAACGGCCAATTGCATTTGCAAGTGGAAAATAGCCTACTCTCCGGTGCGGCGTCTGACACAGCCATCTTCATTTGGTGGGTTGAGTGCCGTGAGGCACTCGACTTTGAGATGCGGCGGCGAGTAGCTATAAGAGAGAGAACGAGTCACGTAAATTTACGGTATCCCGAGATCATGCTTCTACCACGCAGTGGCGATGAGCATGCACCGTCCAGACGAAACACCTGGCAGAAACGTAAGGCGAAGAACATATATGATTTAATAGCTCGAGCACGCCAGAGTCCAGACGACAGCGTGGTTGTGCTACGAAAAAGTACATTAAAGGCAAGAACAAGGAGGAGATAACCTGCGACGCAAACTGTCACAAATTCCGCAGATCATGTTGTCATACCCTCATCACTGCAGCGAGGTCGCTGCTTTCCGTGCGCCACATAGCGCAAACGGCGTCATCAAATGCCTTCCCGTCACCCCCACTTAAAATTGGGGTCCATAGCACACGCCGTTCGCGGGCTACAAAGAAATGGCACGGCCTATGCCAGAGTCGTGGACACTACGAAAGCGCGAGCGGCCTCTTTCGCGCTTTCGTCCGCTGCTCCCATCTGTAGATTCGTCAAAGGCTCGGTCAGCCCGAGTATAGTTGATCGCACGGGGGCTCTTGTGCGTAAAGCCCGCAAATGCAAGGGCTTTGCGGACGTTGAGAATTTCTTCTCCATGAACCTCATCTCGCAAGAGAGGATCCTTGGTGGCATTTGCGGGCACACCATTGGCAGGAGCCAGAGGCTAGGAAGCAACGTGTTTGATGAGCGTGCACAGGACGTAGAAATGAATGAATGCATGCCTCTGGGGGGATGTCAGAGTCAAAATGTCTTGTGTCTCCAGGATTTGTCAACTCGGGGCGATACGGTGCAGAATATCTGTGAATATTGTCCCAGTCGATGCCTCTGAACCACGGGTGGGCCTGTTATCCGCAACACCATCAGTACGTAGACGGAGCGGGGTGGAGAAGACACGCCTTGATCATTTCTGCCCCATCACTTGTTCGAGAAGCTGGTATAATGAAGCCGCTGCGGCGCGCCTGAATTGCGAGGGAATCTGGGCGAAAAACCGATGCGGACGCCTGGCTACCAAGACGGTCTTCTGGTTCGCAGAGTAGTACTTTCATCAAGCTGACACCCTCATGCGAAACATGAGGCCGGGAGGGGAACTTGAGCGACTGTCTCCAGTTGAGGATTTTTTGGCGAGTCACATGCCGCTGGAAAAAAAAAAAAAAAGAAGTCGGTCAGCCTGTTTCTAATCCTGTGCTTATCGAAGCCAAGCACAGGCGACACCTACGGAATTGCTGATGAATGGAGGGTGTCTATCCACCAACATACAATGAGCGACGTGAACGGAACCGCAAACTACCGATTCCTTACCCGTACAAGCATTCAAACATGATCACGCCCAAACTCCACCAGTCACATGAAAAAGAGTAGCCGTTACCTCTGATAACTTCGGGTGACACTGACGATGAAAAATGAAGGAGTCATGAAAAGGATAAAGGCAAAATATCTTACTATACGAGTTGGTGCCGCATCTTTGGGTCAGAATGGAAGCGTCAATATGCGCATTCAAGCTTGGACGAGAGGAGAAAGAGCTTACACGGAATACGCTAGCTGCAACGTGACGCGAACGTGAGGGTCCATGATAGCGTGGAAATGGAAGAGAGTATGGGAACCATCGTACCTTCTTACGATTCTTTTCGCGCCAGGTGAAGATACCAGCCTGGCCATCACCGTCCCCCAAAAGCAGTTCGACATCTTTCCTGTCCATGCGCCTTGTTCTAGTTCCGTCCATGAGGCCAGCTCCATCGTCAAGGTCGATTCCGTGCTTGTGCAACAGTTGCCGTCGTTGCTGTTCGTAATCTGTTCCGGAGGGGTCAATTACAGGCTTATAATGAGAAAATGAAGAGTGGGTTACATGATGTGTCATGTGCCCAGTGAAGATCGGTGCTGTAAACATTGAGAGGTTAGCACTGGGTCCAAGGATGGGGACCCAGGTCCCCGTTTAGTTTGGCCGGTACTGACGCGAGCCCGAAATCACTGAGTCGTATGTGTCCCTCCGGATCAAACAAAAAGTTCTATCAGAATGACCAAGACATCCGTTCATCAAATGGCGGACCTTAATTTGCAAGAATTGAAAGGGCTCACATCAGGCTTAATATCACGATGAATAAAGCCGAGTTTGTGACATGACTCGATGGCGAGGACCATCTGGGAATAACGCGCTCCATCGCCAACGGCATGTGAAGTGGGAAAGACGAACCTCGGCAACATAAAATCGGGTAAAATCTTCCTCGAAAACGTCCCTTTCTATCAGAAGATTGAGGAGATCTCCACCTCCCATGTATTCGAGTACCTATATTTATTTTAATGAAATCGAAATGAATCAGGGAATTGTTCCGGAACGGGCAGTGTACACAGTCTTGAGTGGTGATAGAGCTACTGACCAGATACAGGTTATCACGGTCCTGGAAGCTGTAGTACAACTTGACAATCCACTCCGCTGTACCTGGAGAGGAAACCAATGATGCGGATTTGAGAACCTCGCGTTCAGCACGGACGTGACCTTCCTGCCCTTTGCGTAACATGTCCGTTTTGCGTAACTATTGTCAAATTGTGAAATGAAACGGGGGATAAATACATGTGACAGATATGAAATGAAAAACAGACGAAAATACCTGCTTCATCGCGAACAGCTGACCGGTATCTCGTTCTTTAACGAGCGACACGACGCCAAAAGCACCTGTGGGGTCGATATGAATGGGAATTTGACAGTGATATGAAAATTCATGGATAGGACGAACCATGACCGATAGTCTTTAGTTTTATGAAGGCAGTCACGTCAACTTTCCTGCGACGGTCACGCAGATAATCTGTTTCGTTTTGCCGCCAACGAGCGCGCAGATGGTGTTTCTGTTCCTCGGAGAGGTTCATGGCGATCATGTCTCTCTCCATGGCGACCCTTCTCTGTTCTCGAGAGGGAGGCTGCCGAAGAAGGGGAAAATATAGATTCTCAAAGTAGATCCGGGCAGACACAGCCTTTTCGAGGGTAGAGAGCGATGGGGTGATCGGCTTTCTCTGCGAGTGGGCTAAAGAAGGCAGGAGACTTCTAGATTCTACGGGGGGGCCGTCCTCGTGTTCGCCTACCTCTGGGTGTGGGACGAGACCACCGGTCCAGCGGATTGTGGAGTTTCCAGGGTGCCCTGGGAGGCCGTCGAGTTGAGAAGAGACAGGAAAGTTTTCCTGTGCGGCTGTAGTCAAGGTCGACGAAGTGGGCGTGCTGAGCCCGTTTACGACCCGCAGCGGCGGTGATTGGGCATCAGGGGCGCTGGTCGCCGAGGGCTTTAAAGCGTTTACAACCTCGTTGATAGCTTTTGCCCTGTTGGTCTGTCTCACACGGGATATGATTGGTGTAGCCCACCGCGGATCTGGAGTTGGAGGGGTGAAGAAGGGAGACGGGAGGAGTATGGAGAAGCAGACCTCCGAGCTTTCCCAGCCCGTCTGGGCCCCATCGAGTGAGAAGGGCCTCTGCCTGGTCGGCATCAGAAGCGTGTACGAGGTGCCTGGGGGGGATGTTATCACGGAGCGGGGGGATCGTAGCAGGACGCACACAAAGCCGGTGGGGGTTGAGACCATGTCCTTTGAGATGCGCCTGGTCTTGCGCGAGGGCGGGCCCCAGAATGCGAGGAGATCGTAGAGGACGAGCGGAGGGCGGGATGCCATCGGTGTCGGGGAGGACGACGGTCGGCGAGTAAAATATAATTAAAGATAATTAAAGATTTACATAAATAAATAAATAAATTTGCCAAGGGGGTATGGCCGCGAAGATTATTGAGGCGTCTTTTTCGATGTTACATACACGATGGATCTCGTTTCTGATCTGACCGCCGACCCATTTATTCGATCGCACTCGTGCCCACATTCCTCGCCCTTACCCTGCTGCTGTCCACCACCACCTCGTGCCCGGTCTTCATGTTCTCCTCGTTCATACAACGCCCCTGATTACTTGTCCGACTCATCGCCTCTGCCTCGCCCGTTCATTACCCCCCCTCCCCGTGTCTCTTCATTCTTATAAACCCAAATTTTCTTCTTTCATTGAACCATAATATTCTTTCCTTCCCCTTTTGCCTATCTCCTTAACTTACTATGACCAACCCGAGGGACGATCGTATGTACCCTCCTGGTTCCAAAACGCGTAGAAGCCCTCCCGGAGGGGATTCGCAAAGTAGTGGTTTCTTTCAGACGGGACAGGGTGGGCGAACTGTGCTCCCTCCTCTTTCTTCAGCATTTCCAACCTCACGTTCTCCAGGTCTGTTTTTTTACATAGTGTTCATCCAATATGCTCAACTTGTTGGCTCTCGCCTACAGCGCCCGCAGACTATTCTAATCCATACCCGCAGCCTCGTTCGTCACCACCAAAACCCGAACACGTCCAGTCCGGATACAATCAATGGCCTCCTTCCGCAGCCCGTCCGTCCCATCTCTTTTCTTCTTTCCTCCTCCTCATCCCCCATATAGCGACTGTTCCTCCACAGCATTCTTCTTCTGCCTATTATGAGCCCTACGACTCAAGATACCAACAACCACCATACTCGACATACCCTTCCCGCGCCTCAACTGCCCTCCCCGCAGATCCCCAACCCTCTCGCAAGCTTCCTCCACTCAGCGTCCCTCCTACTACTCCGGCTAGAGACGACCGCTGGCAAGGCACCGGTTATGGTTCGGTCGGTCACCACCTCTCCAACTATGCCGATATTCGCTCCCCCGCCGCATCCTATCCTCCCGAATACGTCCAGTTCCAGCCTCACACCTCTTATTCCTATCCTCCCGTCCCCGATCCACGCAGTCATCCCACCCAGCACCCTTCCATCCATCATCATTCCCACCAATTGCCAATGGGCGGTGTGTATCCATCCGAGCGCGGTGTCCCCGCACATGTCGAGGCCCATGGTCCTTCTCCCTATGCTAGAGGCCAAGTGACGAACAGTGTCCTCACTCAAGAGCCTGCTTCGGTGCTGGTCACCGACGAACCCGTCATAAAAAAGAAGCGCAAGAGAGCCGACGCTGCCCAGCTCAAGGTCTTGAACGAAACCTATGCTCGCACAGCATTCCCTTCCACTGAGGAGCGGGCCGAGTTGGCGCGAAAGCTCGACATGTCCGCTCGAAGCGTTCAGATATGGTACGCTGCCTGAGACCTTGCTCTGACAGAGCTGACATACGAAACAGGTTTCAAAACAAGAGGCAATCAATGCGGCAGACCAGCCGCCAGGCCGCTACCACTGCGACCAGCGGGTCTTTTCAAATGTCGTCTCAGCCTGACGACGTTGCACACTCTTCGTACGGCGGCAGCCTGAGCCCCACCACGCTCCCTGCTCATACCTTTGTCCAACGCTCAGACTCCCGCTCTGTAGTAGGTCCTGACGCTCGGTCATCTGCCCAGACCCGTCGCGAGGATGATTCTCGCAAGTGGCCATCGGGTCGATACTGATCTCGATCGTTTGACATCTTGATTTCATCTCTTACTAGATTCTCGTATACAATTCATGTCACTCTTTGGAATCTTTGCAACTCAATATTCGCCAGGACAACGATCATTCATTATCATGTCTCTAACTTACACGTGCCCTTAATATTGTACATATTCCATACATACATTAACGCATCATCGACGCAATCCCATTTGTTTTCCTTTTTTTGTACCGAATACTGTCTTCAATATGACCGTAGTAGCGCCTTATGTACTTTTTGTTTTTTGTTTTTCGTTCTAGATCAAGTGGGTACGTACATTCAATGTCACCGGAGCTCCGCGGTCCGTTGGATAAGATACTAGAAGGCTATCCAGCACGACGAAAAGGTGAGGTAGTGATGGGCGTACGTTTTAGGAAATGGCAGCATCGGTCAACTCAAATCTCGAGGCACTTGCATGCGTGAGAGTGCGTATGATACGGAGATAGATAGATCAACGGGAATCGATAAGATACCCGATGAGTTTCAAGTACCAGCTTCTTCTCGTCTTGACAGAACCCGTGGTGCTTGTAGAAAAAAAACCCCCGTACACACGCGTGGACAAGAATAGCCACGGGCGGTCGATGGGGGGGGGGATTGCGCGACTGATGCGGGTGACTGCGCACACACCCCTTCTTCCTGGGGGTTTATGTGGCGCTTGAACACGGACATACGTCTTCGGTCGATGGGCACCAACAAACCCAACTTGTGCGTTGACATGGCTACCTGTGGGAGTGGCCGCTTCAGGTTCTCTTGTAACTACTTGATCTGGCGTTGGTTAACCCCATCCGCGTTCATTTAAGAAGAGCAAACAACTGTTGTATATTAAAAAAAGGAATTTTTTCTGTCTACATTCGATTGATCGGGGTTGTCGAGGTCATTTCGTGTGTCAGTGGAGGGGAATAAACGTACGATCGTCCTTGTGTGGCGGCTGGAAATGAATTTGTGGCGATCATGATGACTCCAGGGCATCATCGACCTACGAGCCACTGAGATTTACTAAAGCGCAAGCCGCACCCGCTGATCACGGATTCAAGGGAGACTGAGCGGCCGACACAAACCGCCCAGGTGCGCCATAACCGCAGTCTCGAGAAGAAGGCGGGCAAGTTGATTTCGTATTCTTTGGTCGCACTCTGACCGGCAAAATCCAACCAACTCCATCACTTGACTCAGTGATTCCGACCGTATGTAGATACAGCGGAAGCAAATTTTTTCATGTTTCCTACTGAAAAAGGCAATCTTGGATCGTCGCCGCGGGTAAATGCGAGCGAGGGATCCCCCCCCGGTCACCGCTGCAATTCTATCTCCCTCAAGGATCACCATCGCTGTCGGTATCCTCCGGCTTAGGTCCCCCATAGTTAAGCCACGCCAGCTTCCTCAGCCTCCTTCTCTCCTCCTGCGCTTTCACTTGGTTGCGAGTCACTTTCTTCTTCTTCTTCCCAACAGCGGCGTTGACCGCAGCAGCCCCTTCTTCTGCGCCGCTTACCACAGGGGTGGCAGCATTCGACGCAACTGGGCTTGTCACTCGTGAGCGAACAGGAGTATTGCCTCCACTTCCCCTCGGTGATTTCGTATCGCCCAGGATGTCTTCAATCACGGCGGCTTTCCCTTTATGTGTCATGCACCCTGCCTCGATTTCCCAGATTTCAGAGCCTGAGTTGGTCAAATGAACAAAGATTTGAAAAAGAGCGCGCTCAATGTATTACGCACATAGGGAGGAGACGAACTCGTGGTTGTGGGATATGATCAGCTGTAACCACATCAGTCCGGAGTCTGTGCAAACAATGGAAAACATACAACTGCGCCAGTCCAATTCTTGATTGCAACCGCAAGCCCACCCAAGGCCTCACGATCCAAAAAGTTGCTGGGCTCGTCGAGGATGCAAATCTACATAGCAACTCTCAGAGACGCCTCTGTAGCAATGTCTCGTGCTACACACCTGAGGATTGTTCCACAGACAGGCCGCAATCACGAGTTTGATCTTCTGACCTTTGACCGAACAGTCAGCCGAATTGCGTCACGATCATGGGTCGTCTTACCTCCAGAAAGCCCTGATATCTCATTGTACTGAGCGATATCTCCATCCAGCCCAATATCTTCCAAATGCTTCCGCACGAGGTCTGCACGCGTTTCTCTCGCACCAGCGCCCTCTCTGGAAGATTCCAGATCATCAAAGTGTTGTACCACCTTCCCATACCCTTTGGCGAGAAGCTCGTCTCGCGGAACCCATGTATTCCATTTGTGATCTAATCCGCGCCACTTGATCTCGTACTGGAACGACTTTTTGAGCTTTTGGCGTCCCATAACAAGCTAAGTAACCCGATCAGCTGACCATGCCTCACATGCATACTGTTCGATCAAACCTCTAGTTTGCGCTTAGACCCGTCTCTCCCAACCCACTCTTGCTCAAAGAGGGCCTTTTCCTCATTCGTCAACACACGGGTTGCCTTCTCCACGATTTCTCCTGATCGTGACGTGGCAAAGTCATACCGTTAGTACTTCAACCGATCAATCAGGTTGCCACCTACGATCGTGGCCGTCCTGGAAACGCCATTGTATGTAACCGATGGGCGTTTTCTCGAGATGACGCTCTATTCGGTGTG
>JBBPQT010000549.1:0-13928 GCA_038092715.1 Boletus smithii | reverse complement strand
AACTCCGCCTGGTGGGCCACAGAAGCTGCGCTTCAACTCCTCTACTGCCAGCTCTCTCCCTGTCCCACCAGGTGCGCAGATTTGGGTCTCTATACTAGAATTACTCACTTACATCTCTTCCTGTACTGCCAGATCCTGTATTTTGCGACACCCGATCCCTCCCTGTCCCCTAGTGGCTCGTCATGTATGTCTCACTGCCCATGGCCGGTGTATGGCGCTCCTAGCTTCTATGCATTGTCAATACATCTGAGTCACACTCTTGTGACTCATTTTTGCTGGCTTCTCGTCTAGGCTCCTCATCCATGACTAAGACCAATTGGTAGCCACGTTTGGCAAGTTTTAGCTAGGTAGGGGTGCTCAGTTCATGGTGAAAGTCTCGATCGGGGGCGGTCATGACAATGCAAAAGAAAAAACCGATGCACATTCATGAATTGTTTGTAGGGGGCCTCTTTGCAGGCATGTCAGGGTTGCTTATCGTTCTCGCTTTCTGGTACGGGGCTCGTTCCAATCTCGTCTCGATACATTGCTCCCTCAAGGCGAACATTGACCTGCTCAAAAAGAAGAGCGCCATCACGTCCAACAGGCCACATTTTACGATGGGCGGTGACCTCATCGGTTGGGGTGACTCCATGATCTTTCTGGTGACAGGCACCGAAAAGATCGCAAGTTCTTTCATCGAAGAGTAGCCTACAGGCATTCTACCCTGAAGAAGCAACACAAATCCTACGCAATATATCAAAGAACCCTGACGATCTGGTTGCAGGTGCGGTGCTGATTGTCGGTAATCGTGTTTTGGTCGGAATAGCCAGTTCGGGTGATCTTGAAGATTTTAGTGTCAAGGGCGATCATGATGGTGATCCGTTCGTGGGGATGGCTAACAAAGCCACGCGCCGCAATTTATTTATTTCTCCGTGATCACGACGCCCCTTTCCACGACAATATACGCGAGGTTCTCAAGAAAGCGCAGGCGGAAGTGGATGCCGTCGTTGTCTGAATGCGACGATGAGTGCACTACCCCTTTCAAGTTGGCAGTGGACCATGTGATTTTTACTCGTTGGATGCGCCGCCCCCACCCGCACTGGCATTTCCAGCAATATTCTCGTTTTTAAACAAGCCGGGTTCCGCGCTCGCACTACCCATCGGACGAGGACATAACACTTGATAAGCAATGGATGGGTAGTTCGTGTACCAAACAAGATTATCGCACGTTCGTTGGTCAATGCCAACAGACGGGGGGAATCGTACGGGGCCACCCCGCTATTTCATTTATTTCATTTATTTCATTGGTAGGATCTCGTTGATTTCACTCATGAGTACATACTACAGAGTATTCAACGAGCTCAAGGCCAAAGTCCAAGTAGTGTAGAAAGAGCGTCCTAAAGCTTCGAAAGGGAAGGAGGCACGAGCTTCCGAGTCGATCATACTTATCAGTCGCATAGTGGGAAAACCAAATAGCAAAGTAACATTGTCATCTATGAGGCGTGTTTAAATTGCAGCAAGGTGGATGTCCAGCCTGAGTGTCAATAGTAATATTAATACCCAGCTGCGCTTCTGATAGAGTCGAGGAGAATGTCCTTGTAATCGCCTCCAGCTTCCCACATCGCAAACCCTCTCAGACCAGTCTCCTTGATGTAATTGCCTTTGGCAGTAAACGACTGAGCATTGTCGAAAGAAACCATGACCTCGGATGTTTCATTGTAAACATAAGGCTGAAACGGATTGTCAGATGGAATGCACCATGATATCCGAGTCACGAGGTCACTCAACGGTTTGACTGCAATCGTCATAACGATAGTAGATACCTGGCGCTGGGGACCCGTCCACAGTCAGGAACCCACCATCAATGAGACCCCACAACTCAAAGGTACCACCGGGACCTTTACCCCATACATCACCGAGCGGCTGATTCGAAGCACTGAACTTTGGGTATGCAACAAGTTCAGTCTTGGAACCGTCCACGAATGCATCAGATGGCGGGACGCTGAAGGAGCGACCAAAAGAAGCGGTACCGAATACGATCTGGTTGGCTGGCATCCCAGCCGCAGTCCAGGCGTTGACAGTAGAAACGGCTGAACCATCCTGGTCAGCGGGAGAAGCACATGTATCATTCAAAGGAGAGTTAGGTCCGACAGACGGTGACCACAAGCCCCAAACCTCATAGATCAGGACCGTAACGTAGTCGAGGACCTCAGCAAAGCCGGAAACGTTTGTGGAGGGATTGCCAGAGGCATCACGGAACGTGGCGATCGAAGTCGCTACAGAGAGTGTCAATTTGGCCCCGACAGGATGAGCACGGAGTTCCTGGAGAAAGGAAAGGTAGTTTTGTGTATCATCTGCATTAATTGTGTTGTATCCTGTGCCCTGCATGTTAGGGTATTCCCAACTGGCAATTGCGCGCTAAGTGATCGTCAACTCAGAGAAACTAAAGACATACTCGAAGTTGATACCATCTAGGTCATACTGTTCTGTAAAATCTACAACAGTCTTCACGAAGGCGGTACGGTTTTCTGGGGTTGCTACGTTGGATGAAAACCACACGCTGCCATCCCAACCTCCGATTGAAATATGTGCAGCAACACCCTTAGTCCTACTAGTGAGCAATTGTTGTAGCACCAAGCACTGTGTATACTCACGTGCACATGTGCTTCACTGACAAATTCAGGGAGGAGTGATGGATCTGATCCGTCCAAGGAAAGGCTGCTGACGCTCGCGGCGGTAATGCTGTCCGGTAATAAGTACTCAGGTACTTCCTCACAGCTACGACTGATAGGCTCACGCAAAAGAGTAGATTAGTGTGTTGTACTTGTCCCAACTGACGGCTGAGAGCGGGAACCCTTCTGTGGCATGCGAGCCTACGTACCAAGCAGCCGCGACAGGCTCCGGCGAGTCGTTTGCGCGTGAGGACAGCACAAAGGAATTTGCTCGCTGGAGGATGGACAGTGCTGTAAAGCAGAAGATCGCCCAAGACATGATCGCTGATCAGTTTGCACCTCCTGCCACAAGCAAAACCCCCTATTTATACTGACCTTTCATTGAGGGTTCGGCGCATTATTCGCATCTTGGAAACCGTTTCATCAGGATGTTTTACTATTAAATTGTTTGAGGTGGAATGACCACATGCAATTGTGAACAGGGCCCGGTGTAGGAGCTCGACAGTCGGACGGACTCGGACGGCGGAGGCAATACATGCATACTTCTTTTCATTCCCTCTGTTTGACACCACCTGGTTACAAATGTAGTATAATTTCAATCTCACCTGCGATCGGGAGTGAGACGATTGGAATCTTGGATCAAAACTATGCGAGTCCGTGTCTGAAACGGGTCGCGATGTCTGTGGGTAACAATGTCCCAAATTTCGATCGATTTTCGACCCGTTTGTGTGCTTTAGTACTCTTTTGGTTTCTTGTTGGCCGATTACTTGAGGAACCTTTGCGTAACCTGGGTCTCGGTTGAATGAACTCATGAGTACTACTCAATGAGTGCGAGGCCAATGAATGAGCAGAGATTAGAACTTGCTTTACGACGACTCCGTTGACAATCAAATCCAGCCGTGAACCTGCTAGTGATAGAGTCGAGGAAAATGTCGTGGTAGTCACCTCCTACTTCCCACTGCATGACTCGGACTTAGAGGAGGGTAACAAGTTTCAGTAATTGTCTCGGGTTGTGCGGCCAGCCTCATGACTGCCCGTGGCCAGTCGCCGTGCCGCTCTGTAGGAACGTGCAGAGTGGCAGAGCTTCGTCACCCTCCCACCACACCCAGTTATTGTAGACTTCATCACCTCGCCTCATTCTCCTGGGTTTCAGAGAATCTTGGGCTCTCACTCTGGGTCGACCTGCGAGGCAGTTTCTTCCCACCCGCCCTCGCAGCTCACCACAGTCCCAGGTTAATGTGGGTGGCAGTGCGAAGCCCTCGTATCGAACCACTTCCTCGTTAGCTAAATCGTTGGACTTGTATCGTACACTCATTGTACTCAATCCATCGTTTTCATTCTTTCCTAGCCACCAACTCCCAAGCGACTACCAAAGAATGTGAACTATGTGAAGCCGTTCTTCAAGCTTCAAGCTCAGGCTCGATCCGAGTCGAAAGTCGAGGCACGATGGTAGTTCAACGTTCAAACCTTCATGGCAGCGGATACACTGCTGTTTTCTGTCAGTTATGAACTTCCCGTAGATTTCATAGATTCGTGGTTGCGGCGACCTTGTCATGCATGCAAAGCACGCAATATTCCATTCTCGACGCCAGAAAACATGTACCAACTTGCGCTTGGACAATCCAATCCTCCCAGAACTCGAAAACGCAAGGTCGAAACGTGATTGTACCTTGCTCGAAATGCAAATAAAAGTGCCTATAGCCTTAGTAAGCGCCTCTTCTTCCCATCCTGGGCAGCAGAACCAGAACCAGAACCAACTCCAACCAAGAAGATACGGACAAAAAGTATCGGTCGTCCCGAGCCATTGAACGGACGCCTTACACGGCGACAGTAGCGGTCTCAGACTCAGACCTGGTTTCCTTTTCCATGACTTCGTCGGCAGCGGCAGTGAGGCCGGCGTGTTTGGCAGCATTGTCCGCGATGCGCATGATAGGCCTTCATCACCATCGAACAGACTGCGAAAATGAGTCAACTCAGACTGTTAGTTAGATGAGATCAAGGGATACGCACGCGGCAGTTTCCTCCAAGGTACGCTGAGAAATATAATCACCCATTCACAACATATCATATCAAAGTGTGACATTGACTCACGTTCTTGGTCTCGACGATAAAGATGTAGCAAAACGCCAACTCGAAACATAGCCAAAAGAGGTAGACCAACTACAAAAATTAGGATCGTCGACTCGGACCTGTTACACCCAGAATTGCGTTGGAGACTTACATAGTACTTCCACTGCAAACTAGCGATAAATATTGTTCAGCGACACCTCGAAATAAAACCAACGGAGTATGCTTACGCTTGGAGAGCAATGGGGTTCACGTATCTTGAGGATAGGTGAGAGACGATTGCAACCGTCGAGTATGAACCACACTTACTGGTTGAAAATCAAAGACAGCGAGAGCATGAAGCTGAACACGATGAAGCCCTTGGCGCGGAGAGCATATGGCAAAATCTCGACGGTTTAACTATGAGGAGAGCATTGTACCAACGATGCGGAGACCATCAATGTAGTGACTCACGATACAATGAGAGGCGTAAAGGCAAGCTGAAACGAGCGGTGCGTGTTAACAAGGCGTCGATCATAAAATCGAAAGTACGAACATCATCTGTAGCATAAGTTTAGCTATAGGCTAAGAAAAGAGTGCAAGTTTACTCACAAAAGCCGTAGAACAGGACTTGTGTCACTAGAGTGAGTGCACGAACGGATTAAGCTGGAGAATACTGCACTCACAAATGAACACGATTACAGCGTGACCAGCTGCAGTGCTACCCATTTGTTGATCGATAGAGAAACAAATCGTCTGAGCTGTCCAAAAGATGACCATACCTTCAAAAAATTTCATGTCATCTTGTTCATTACGAATCAGGGAATGACCTACCGATACAGGACATGAAGAAGAGTGGACGTCTGCCTACGCGATCACAGAAGAAGCCAGCACCGATAGCAACGATGAAGTTGAAAATATTGAGGAGACCATTCTGCGGTGACACAATAAAAGGAGACACTAGAACGAGGGTCGTACTAGACTCACGATCAGCAGCTGAGTTGTTGGGTCGGTAACTGGAACCTTCGTCAGCACAACTACCCCGACTGAAAACAAACGACTTACTTCCAATGGCAGTGAACACCTTGTTCAAGTCTAAATTGAATAATCAACACCAACGATTTCATCATGCATCAAGCTATCCACGTACAATAAGACCTGAGTTGAAATGCATTAGAGTTTGGTCATATCATTGTCGACTCCGAGGTGAAAAAGACGACTTACACGAGGCCGTTTCCAGACCACTGCGAGAAAAATGCAAGTGCGATGATGATGCGCATACGTTCCTGTTTCCGGGGCTCTTGACCAAGCGCAGCCATCCAACATTGGCAGCGACTTCGTGGTCAAAGGCAATGGCAGCCTTGATTTCCGCGAATTCATATTCCACAAGGGGGTTACGTCTGAATGAATTGGACACAGGTAAGGGAAATAAACCTCGGGGAAGCTACGGGTGAGATCTAAAATTCGGTGGAATACTTACTCATCGCCATTCGCATGGTAATACGCCAGTATCTTCAATGCGCGTTCCTCCATGATGGAGGGAAATATAAATTTGAATTTGCACACAGTCGGATAAAGTTAAACAACGCACTTTCCCTTGCTCACAATCCAACGCGGAGACTCTGGGACAAACCAGATCATGATAACCTGTACGACAGAGGGGAGAGCCTGTAGCGCTGACGGAATTCTCCAAGCCCAGCTTGACTGGATCGTGAATGTGCCGAGGAACCTTGTGAGAAGGGGAACATCGACTGTTTAGAAAACTCATACAGTCCAAGCAGCACTGGTCATGATTAAGAAAGTGATAAATCGCGGTAAGCCAAAAGTAGGTTTGGTTCCCTTACATGATGCTCCCGAGATACCTAAAGTAAATTGAATCAGTAATGCTAATCTCCTATATCCAAAAACGTGTACGAACCAAAGAGTGTTGTACATTGAAGTAGCTTGACCACGGTGAGAAGGGTAGGCCACTTCAGTGACGAGCAGTGGAGCAGATGACACAGCAAAAGTCAAGTCGAACCCGATCAAGAACCTTGGAGGACGATGATGAGGACAAGAACGGTGAACAAGTATGTTGAGAAGTCTCATACCGAGCACCGATGAACATCTGCATCGATTAACTTGCTGTTTGAATGACTATGGCAGCGATCATCAAACTTGCACCAAAGATAATAGGGAATTTCCGCCCGAGACCGTCCATCATGTACGGCACAAAAGGGTATGCGCACAATGACCCAATGTTCTTTGAAGACGAAGCTCAACAACTCTCTATACCCCAAAAGTGAAGTTGACTGACTTGTATGGCATTTAGCAAACCAAGCTAAGCTTGCGGTGAATACGACATGCTACGCCATGGTGATCAACACTACTAACCTTTGAACCAGTGGGGTAACCGAACGCAGAATTCCATTGAGTCAACGATTGTAAGCCGTCTTCAAAACATTAAATTCATGACCCTCGCTGCTTGCTCGTATACTTACTCATCATACTTCCATCATAACCATTAGTGGAGGACGTTATCAACCTGCTGTGAAGTCAGATACTAATCCACTGTTCTCTGATTCATAATACACACATGATAGCGATCCAGAAGTTAAGGAGCAGAAGACCAATGAGGAACGTCAGGCCCAAATCTCAGCTGTACGCGCAACCCAACGACGTACGCGTGTTCTTGTACCATGGCCGAGGGTCAAGGAGGTGGGCATAGGCAGCGGTGCCTTCAGCGACTACAGCAGGACCGGCACCAAATATTCAAATCAAACGAGGTCACAGAGTATTGAGAATGGCGAAGCGAGGACGCGATCGACCGTCTTTATGCCAAGCAGCTCTCTTGTGCAAGCCTTTTTGGAGATATGATGACACACAGGCTGCACGAAATTTTTCCGAGCGGGCTGAGAATCAGGTACGGGAAGGAACGTGAAAAGAAACGAGCGATGATCAGGATGGGGCTCGGAATGAAAGAAGCCGAGACGCGACTCTGGGGGCAGGAAGCACAGAACGGTCCGCTGAGGAGCAAGAAGATGGTTGCGTCGACAAACGATCGAACTACTAAAGCCTTGGTGGGTTTCACGTAACAGGATGCAACACGAACCAACATCTCGACCGACAAGTTGTCCGTAGCATACCTACATAAGTGTAACATAAGTACAATATTATTATTGTAATAACCTACCCTTGTACCCATTGGCGGGCGACAAGTGCAACTTGAAGTTGATCATCGACCTCCTAGAAGGGCAGTTCAACCTCGATTGGAGTAATATGTATGGGCAAGCAGGGAGAAATATCGACGAGACCACACTCCTGCCAGTGTGAAACTGATCCTGCCTTCATCGGCGATGATGGTGCTACTAAATTGAAAATGAGCGACCCAGGATCGTGCCACGACACCGTTGTTCGATGCTACTGGGCATGATAAGATCGTGAAGAACGTGAACTGGGTAGGATTCCCTTCGTTCCTGTGACCAGTAAATAGAATGCTCCAGAGTACACTGGTGTATCCGCATTGAACTATTCAACCGCCCAGACCTAAAATATATGTTCCGCCCGGATCCGGGAAACCATTACCCAGCGAACAATGTACACGATGACCAGAACCGTTCCCATGAAGCGTAGTCGCAATATGCAAGAGCCCAACTGGGGAGTTGGACGAATGTTCCGACCTCCATTGCAAGCGACGATTACTACTACTCACCTTTAGATTGTCTGCCGAACATTCAAAATAACCACCGTACGGTAATGCCAGTGGTGTCGGTCAACACGACGCAGTATGTCCCACGATGATCTTAAAGGTAACGTTCTGTCCAATGGTCCACCAACGCAGACCCTTGGACAAAACGTTTCCTGACTCCATCATGGGTAATGGAGTCTTACAGCCTTACATAATAATATACTAAGTACTATTTGCTTGATCACGTAACACTAGTACAGGTTAACTCACGTGACTTTACCGTCGGAGCGCACCGTGACCATCGCGAGGACAACTTGCATGATGTGGGTGCTTGCTTACCACTTTTCATCCAGCCCTTCAATGAATAGATTCATTTCACCACACTCAAGCATTATAGCCTGTGCAGGGATCCCTCGGTGCTACAACTTCTCCAAGGAGCTTTGGAGCTGACCGGGCCAAGGAAAGACGACATGCTGGGATCCTGTACTTCTCTTTCAAATACCGATTCGCGCCGTATTTAGTATCTTGGAGAGCAGAGCGCACACCTGCCCACCGATCAGCGTCGCGTTGGTCCGAGGATCAGTCGCTGGTGCGTCATAACTCCTACAGCCAACACCTCCTGAGCTCATACTTCCTTTCCTCATTGCTTTCCCTGCGTGCGTGCCGTTAATCCTTGTAAGTCTGATGCATTCTCATTGATGGAGTATGGAATTTATAGTTAGGAGCGTGTTCGAGATCGCTCGCCCCACTCTCCCTATCGAGCCCTGCTATACCTTCATCAATGTTAGTCGAACTTGCTAATGTCGATTTTACATGCGCATACCTCATGGAACATCTACCGAAATCAGGTTCGTCTCGATCCACGGCATATACCTGGAACGGTCATATCCCTCCCTATGGCTTCTGACATAGCCGCAGTGGTCATCAAATTCTCCATCGTCTCTCGGATCTACTCAAAGTGTGCTCCTGGAGCTCATGTGGAACTTGTGGCAGCTCCAGGCTTGTATTGCACCCTCAGCTTATGAGTCCCAATAATTGGCGTGGGTTACATCTCGGATCCAGGATAGCAGCACCGCTTCGCGAGCACCGAAAATAGGAATCCAACCCTCAAGCTTCAAGGCCTCATGGGCAGTGCCACCGACTTGCCGTCGACGGTAATCGTTGTTGCCTCGTGTTCCATTGTCAAATCTGTCCTACGGAACCCTCCATAACGGCTGAGATCACACCATCAGCGCTGCGGACAGGTATGAGACACGAGTTTCATCTATTCGTAGCACACGTGTAACAAACCATATTGGTTGTTTAGCCTCTCCTGGCCGTGGCTTGTCCGGCACCTTTTTGGGCCAGACTCATTCGGTGTTCATTCACGGCGGCGATTTCATCATGATGGAACGGATCCATACAGCACTGTTTCCTACAGCTGTGCCGTGGCCGTTCCATTAGGACCGGGGACCGAGAGGATCACACGGGATTGCAAACGGACACCCGAGGCTTTCTTTGGCGACGCAGCAAACCGTTGAGCACACCAAATAAGGGTTTGTATTTGTCAGCAATTCGCACATGAGGTCCATCCCGTCCAGGTCAATTTTACTCCGACCCTGCCGCTTCATGGCCAGCTGGCCTCGTGTGATTCCAAGTTCTCCCTAGGGCACTTTACTTCTAACCATCATCTACCGTTGCGAAGATGGCCCCGCCTCCACCCCCGCCGCCGCCACCACCCCCGCCGATGTGCTTCCCCTTCTCAAACAAGACAAGATTCAGAGAAGCGAGCCCACTCATCCGTACCGACTCGGAAAAGTCTGAGACCGTGTCAAACAAGTCTGATAATCGCTCTCGCCGCTCGTATGGCTCTGAAGGTCACGGCTCCAATCGTTCCCATCAGTCTAATCGACTCGTACGCTCAGGATCGTATTCAACGACGCGGACTCTCTCCGACCCGGAGAAACTCGAGTTTGAGTCAGACTCAGAAGCCTATGACGTTCCCGCACTCCCCAACAACAACTCCAAACTCTCCCAGCTATCGCCCATCGCTAACAAGCCGAACTTGGTCAGAGCCGACTCGAAGAAGTGGGGTTATGGTTGGGGAGTTGGCAAGGCAAAGGAGAGGGAGCGAGACCTCTTGGAGAGGAGTCCCTCTGTCAGCTCGGAGAGATCTCCTCCGCAGTATAATTCCCCTACTCGCACTTCTTCCAGGTCCAGCGGTAGCAAACGTCCTGCCCTCTTCTCGAACGATTCATCGAGTACCCTCATAGGGTCCGCTTTGGAGCGCAAGATGGGCGAAGTCGCATCGATCAAGGATCGCGTGGATACGACCGACAGGCTCGCTCAGGTTCGCAAATTCATGTTGAAGGATGGTCTTGATTACTAGTCAGTACTCGATTACATTTGACCGTCTGTCACCTTATGCATTCTCTGTTTCCAGCGTTATTCCTACCGAGGATCCACACCAATCCGAATACGTCTCTGCCAGCGACAAACGCAGAGAATGGATTTCCGGGTGAGTATATTCATGCCTGGTGTTGTTTATCACCAGTTCGCCTCATGCAGTGCACAGATTCACTGGCAGTGCCGGCCAAGCCATCGTCTCCAAGACAGCAGCTTACCTCATCACCGACTCTCGATATTGGTTGCAAGGACGGGAGGAGTTGGATCCTAACTGGTATCTAATCCCAGCAGGTGCCGTTGATGGACCAAAGGACTGGGTTGAATGGCTGATAGTAAGCGGTTTGTAATTCGGGTTTTGATAAGGATCTTGAGGTCGTATTGCAGGACCGCGCCAGAGACGCCAAGATTGGTATCGATGCTAGGATGGTCTCGCACGAAAAAGCGACACAACTGATTACCAAACTTAATACGAAAGGATCCAAGTTGGTTTTCCCCCCTCAGAACTTCATCGACCTTAGCTGGAAGGAGAAGCCTCTGCGCTCGAAGGATCCAATTTTTGTCCAATCCTTAGACTTCACTGGCCGGGAACCATCATCCAAGCTTGCCGAAGTGCGACAATGGGTTCGAGCACAGCCGCCAGCTGTGCCGACATACTCCAAGTCACCACCAACGGCATCGCAGATGCATGTTGGAACTCTTATTACCTCGCTATCAAACATCGGTATGTAAACGACCTTGATTTGGTACTATGCTGACAGTTTTTCCATTAGCGTACTTACTGAACTTGCGCGGATCCGACATCCCCTTCAACCCTCTATTCTATGCCTACCTGTTCATTTCTCTCGACAAGGTCATCCTCTTCATCGATTCACCCAAGCTCACCGACGATACCGAGGACTACTTACGCTCTCTCAAGGTAGAGAGAAGGGAGTACAATGATATCTGGTCATTCCTCAGACGAAGGGAATGGGGCGAGGGCAAACTACTTCTCTGCCCTGAGACGTCCTATGCGATCTCACTTATGCTAACCCACTTCCGCTATACTGTCGTACCCTCCCACGTTGACAACATGAAGGCCGTCAAGAATGAAGTGGAGTTAGAAGGCTTGCGGCGTGCATATCTACGTGATGGAGCTGCCTACGTGTGTCCTACCAGTGCCTCACCCGTATCATCGCTCTCACGCCATTATCCCCCAGGTTAAATGGCTTGCTTGGCTGGAACACAAGATTCAACAAGGTTACGATATCACAGAATGGGAAGCCGCATGGCGTCTTACAGAGTTTAGGAGGCAGAACAAGCATTACTGGGGCCTCGCGTACGAGAATATTTCTGCGAGCGGGCCTAACGCGGGTGAGTGATTCGTCTGGTAATTCTTTTATTTGTTCTGAATATCCTGACACTGTAGCTCTGCCACATTATTCGCCATCCAAACTGAATGCAAGAATGATCGATCGAGAGACCCCTTACTTGAAGTACGTACTCGAGGCTGCTGGTGATATCTCCGATGTTTATCACCCTTCTATTGCCTCAGCGACTCCGGTGGTCAGTACCGAGATGGCACATGTGACACGACTCGCACTATCCATTTTGGTCGCCCGTCACAGGACCAATCCGAAGCTTATACCCGCGTGCTGCAAGGACATGTACGTCAATGGCGCTTCATCAATCAATTCTCCACCTACGATACTTATCTTTACCCCAGATCGCCATCGATAGTGCCGTCTTTCCTGAAGGGACCACAGGCCTACAATTAGATGTTCTCGCCCGCCGCGCCCTGTGGAAAGATGGCCTCAACTACCTCGTATGTATATCGTCGTGTTCACCAGTGCCCGTGTTAACGTTATCTGCAGCATGGCACGGGTCATGGCGTTGGTTCATTTTTGAATGTTCACGAAGGGCCACATGGCTTCTCTAGCAGTGTTCCTCTCGAACCGGGACACGTTGTCACAAATGAACCCGGGTTTTGTGCGTTTCCCGCTCGATGATTACTCAACGCCCTTTTCTGACGGAATCTTCTATATCAGACCTCGAGGGAAGATGGGGAATGCGTATTGAGTCTGCTTTGATCGTTAGACGCGTGAAGGTGTGTCAGGTTCCTTTATTACCGCTGTTATGACGTTCTGATTCGTGATGAATGTAGACCAAGGGCGAGTTCAACGGCGATATCTGGCTTGGTTTTGAACGCCTTACCTGTGTACCCATCCAAACTCGGATGGTGAAAGAGAACATGCTTACCAAGGAGGAGAAACAGTGGCTCAAGGTACCTCGTCGGCGATTAGCTCACATATCGGGCGGGCCAGCTTACTTGATGTCCATTTCCACAGGATCATAACAAGAAGTGTCTTGAGAGACTAGAGCCGTATATCAAAGATGACAAACGCGCTCTCAAATGGCTCAAACGTGAAGCTGACAGAGGCATTGGGGTCGCTGCCCCTGGACTCGGCGGGATAACCATTGATTGGGACTAGTCCATCATCATTTTGCTTCTCCTTTTTCTTTCTTTCTTTTTCAGAGTCTGCGGCGTCACGGCGATGCCGTCCGCCACCCATCTTCACCTTCCGTTGCTGCGATACCTCCCAACTTCACCTTGGACTCAGATCTAATCCATAACCTCAACTTTACTCTCTAATCCGACGTGCCTTACTATACCTTACGTTGCATGACTAACTAAAGGAACTTGTCGCAGGACTGTTTTCCTCCATCGACATTTCTATACTTCCACGAGGGACGGAATGACTTGTTTCCATATCTTCTTAACATTATTGGAGTGTGTATTGGCCTGAGCAGTACACGAGTCCATTTGTCTGTACGTACATTTTTGATCTCTTTATTTTTCGCTTTTCCATCTTCATTTTACACCCAGCCATACTTGTCTCTTTTCTTCTTCTTTCTCTACGGGAAGTGGAGATTTGTACAATAGGTTACGAACCCGAATAGATGTGGAACCACGATTTGACTTGATGGCACATGCGAGTAATGTTTCTTTGGTGCACTGTCCTCCAGGCTCCCAGCTGGGTTTCTGCGAGCTGGTCATTCAGTCCCAAATCCTTGGATGGGGTTACTCAGACGAAGTGGTTTATTCCACAACGCACAGGCAAAGGTTTAGTTGGAAAGCCTTCCCTCCGATTCAAGTAAATATAGTAAGTCCATAACGGTATGCAACGAAAAGATGTTCTCTG
>JBBPQT010000548.1:0-13942 GCA_038092715.1 Boletus smithii | reverse complement strand
TGGAGATAGAGGATCGTATGTGAGAATAGCTAAAAGGCTTAATGCCGCATCAAGATCTAATCTAAGTATAAGTAGATAAGATATAACCATAGGGGTTATATGCGCTATATGATAGTGGATTTCAACAAGGGCTTCGTCTCATGCAGCAGTTAGCTGTTTCAACCTTGTTTCTACAGTGGGAATAGAAGTAGCGGAGATTGCCGAGGGAAGGGGACAGGGTTCATATCCCATCATGAGATAGAATGGGGATTGGTTGGTGATGGAATGGACATGGTGATTGTGAGCAAATTCGGCATGGGAGATGGACTCGGACCAAGATGTGGGATGGTTTCTGCAGAATATGCGGAGATAGGTTTCGACCTCTTCATTCACCCGTTCCGTTTCTCCGCCAGATTGAGGGTGGTAGGCTGTGGAGAGGGAGAGGTCGTAGTTGAGTAGTTTTCCAAGTTCTCAGGCAAAGGCAGAGGCGAATTGGGGACCTCAGTCAGAGATAATTTTATCATAGAGGCTGAAGCAGAGGTAGACTTTATGGAAGAAGAGGGAAGCGATGCCTTCAGCAGTGACAGTGGTTTTCGTGGGACAAAGAATCACCCCCTTAGTAAGCCCATGGTCAACCACGACCAAGAGAGCATTGAAGCCGGAGGAGGAGGGAAGGCCAGTGATGAGGTCACATGAGACCTGCCGAAAGGGTCTGGATGCAGTGGATTTGATAGGGGTGAGAGGAGGGAGGGTGGGGTGGGTATTAACCTTGTTCTATTGACATGTGGCACAACCGTCAACATATTTACAAACAAAGGAGGCAAGACCAGGCCACCAGAATTCCGTGGCGACTAGTTGGCAAGTCTTAAGATAACTGAGATGACCAGCTGATTCATGATTGTGACAATGGGAGAGGATGGACCGGCAGAGAGTATCATTGGTGGGAATATAGACATGGCCTTTGTAGGTAAGGATGCCTTCTTCTAATTGCCAATCAGAGAGGCGAGTGCAGAAAGCAAGGGGAGTGGTTTCATCCATGGACTGGAGCACAGTAAGAATGATGGGATCACTGGCAGAGGCATCTTGGATGCGATGGGAGAGAGCAACATCGATGAGGTTGACGAAGAGGGATGGGGGAAGGAGAGTGACACCGTTGTTCTCATTCTTGGAAGAAGGGAGGAGATCTGGGCAATGAGAGAGAGCATCAGGACCAGCAAGGAGTTTGCCCAGGACATGGATCATAGTGAGATCAAAGTTGGCAAGATTGAGGAGCCAACATGCTTGTCATCGGTTGAGCGCCTGTGGTTTCCGGAAGTACATAAGGTTCTTATGGTCGGTGAAGACTTGAACAGGAAATGGTGATCCGTGGAGATAGTGATGCCAGGACTTCAGGGCATGAATGACAGCAAGGAGTTCACAATCATAGATGTCATAGTTGCGTTCTGTGGGGGAGAATGACTGGGAGAGGTAGGAACAAGGATGCCATTCACCATTAGAATCTGTTTGGAGAAGTATGGCTCCAGACGCGAATTTCGAGGCATCCGTTGCAATGGCAAAGGGGGCTGAGAGAGTGGGGAGGTGGAGAACGGGTTTTGACATGAAGAGGTGTTTCAGAGTATCGAAGGCATTCTGACAAGCGGGGGACCAGGACCATGGGAGGTTCTTCTTCGTGAGGTCAATAAGGGGACATGCTATGTTTGAGTAATTGGAAATGAAGCGACGATAGAAGTTGGCAAAGCCGAGGAAGGAATGGACATCCTTAACCTTAGCAGGGACAGGTCACGAGGCGATACCGTCAGGTTTGACAGGATCCATGGCAAGTTGACCAGGTTTAACAATCATTCCAAGGTAGTCAACTTCCGAGGTGGCGAACTTGCACTTTTCAAGTTTAAGGTGCAAGTCAAGTTCTGCCATTCATTGCAGGACTCATTTGGTTCGCTCAGTGTGGGTTGCATCGTCAGGGGAGAAGATGAGGAGATCATCCATATAGATAACGAGCCATCCTTCTGCGATCATATCATGGAAGGAGTCGTTCATAAAATGTTGGAAGGTGGCGGGGGAATTGGTAAGGCCGAAGAACATGACAGTGGGTTCGATGAGTCCTTTATGGGTGACAAAGGCAGCTTTCCATTGGTGTCCATCCTTGATGCAAACATTGTTATAACCCCATCGAACGTCAAATTTGGTGAATGTCTTGGCCCCTTGGAGTTTATCGATGAGATCGGAGATGAGTGGAAGGGGGTAGGTGTCGCGAACGGTATGTTCATTGACATATCGGTAATCTTGGCAGGGGCAGAGTCCTCCATCCTTCTTTTTGACGAAGAAGAAGGGAGATGCTTGGGGGGAGTTCGAAGGGCGGATCTTCCCGGCCTTGAGGTTCTTATCAAGGAAGTCTTTGGTGGCTTTTCGTTCATCAGGGGAGAGTGGGTAGATTTTTCCAACCTTTGGAGTGAAGGTGTCTTTTAGATTGATCTCATGGTCATAGGGTCGAGAGGGGGGAACGTGTTCAGTAGCTTCTTTGGAGAAGACTGATGCAAATTTGGTATACTTGGTAGGGAGGGTGATTTTAGGTTTGGCTGCTTCAGCGGCCATAGCCAATTCAGTGGCAGCAGTAAGGCAGGTGATGACGGGGGATCCAGTTGGGATGAAGCGTGATCCACAGCGGATGATTCAATAGAGGACATGGTTGTCGTAAGCGCGACGGATGTATTGAGACTCAGTTTCCTGGTTAAGGTAACTGTAAAGATGGGCATCATAGACTGCGTGGACATTGACATGGCGGGGAAGGCAAGGGGGTTCCTTATAGTAGGAGTTGTCATGTCATTTGGTGTCAGCAGTGAAGGTAGAGTAAAGATCCCTTGACTTGTCAATCGATTCGTCAAGGGATAGAGTTTGAGTTTTTCAATCGATGACAGGGTTGGCAGACTTCAACCATGGGAGACCTAGGAGAACATTTGTCTTGCCTAGCGACATGACATGGAAGGTGACCTTCTGGGCAATGCCTACAATGTTGACAAAGAGAGTGCAGGAGTAGCGGATTTCTCTGCTTTTGTTGAAAGAGGCATCTGCGTTTCGGGCTCGAAGGGGTTTGTCGAGCTTAGTGGTTGGCAACTGATGTTTTCGGATGAATTGCCAGTTGATGCAAGAAATCTCTGCGCCACTATCGACTAGGGCACAGGTGTCGATGGTTTTCATGGTGTGCGAAGGTACAATCATTTGAACAGGGATTTCCATTGACTTGGTCATAGATTGTACAGATATAGAAGCACAGGTAGGAGAGGGAGTGACTCACATCGATTGAGACTCCTGTTTCAAAAATCCATCGGGGTAAAGGCTACATGATGAATTGTTTCTTCATTGTCATCATCTATCTCCTGTAGCTTAGGTAACTCTTTGTCCTCTTTGACAACTTGTACCTTTCTGGTGGTTTTTGGGTTGGCAGGGAAGGAAGGGCAAGCGGAGCTAAGGTGCCCTGCTTTGCAGCAGCAGAAGCAAAGTCCTTTCTCAATGCAACATTTATGTTCATTGGGGGTAAGTTTGGACACTTTGATGACATCGATGTCCATGGCATCAGGGTCATGAGTTTTGGTGGAGAAGGAGGAGGAGAAGGAGTGGTACATGGAGTGAGAGGGTTTCTGGTTATGTCGGGAGATTTCTTCCACACATTCCCATTGGGTTTGGAAGTGGATGGAGCAATTGTACCACTCGTTGATGGTAAGTGGGACAGTGTCCATCTACATGATTCGTTTCATGAGTGGTGGGGGAATGCCGGCAGAGAAATATCACATAATGTGGTCACATTGTAGTGTTATACATGGCCACCCCGCCTTGACAATTCCACCTTGTACATGGTTACCCTGTGGGGAGCCTGCCAGCAATATAATAAGGGCAGATAAGTATGGGGGGCCACCCAGACAAAAATAGAATAATGGCTCTGCTAGCTGCAAGGGGGCCCCACTTAATGGTGGGAGATTCATGAGGGGGCCCATTTAGAGGGAATTATGGAGATGCTTAGCCCCAAAGGAGCCATGCATAAATAGTGAGCATTATTAAGATGGGTTTACCATGCAGGCGGTATGCACAAAGGGGTCTGGCATGTCATGTTTACAGCTAAGGGGGGGCTCCATGAAATATCATTAGATAGCCGCAACAAGTATAAGAAAGCCCGCCAAATGTTTCTATGGAGTTGCGGTATGCACAAAGGGGCTCCGTGAAGGCTCCGTATGTAGCCACCACAAGTATGAGAGAGCCCACCAAATGTTTCTATGGAGTTGCAGTATGCATGAGGGGGCTCTGTGAAGGATCTGTAGTAGCCGTGACAAGTATGAAAAAGCCTGCCAAACCTTTATATGGAGTTGTGGTATGCATGAGGGGGCTCTGTAAAGGCTCCATATGTAGCTGCAACAAGTATGAAAGAGCCCACCAGATGTTTCTATGAAGGTGCGGTATTCACGAGGGGGCTCCGTGAAGGCTCCGTACTATGTAGCTGTTGAGAATGTAGGTTGTAGATGATGTGACTCTCAAAAATGAAGTCACGTGATCAGTTACATGATCTCTCTACAAATGTCACCAGCCAAGTTACCCTAATGGTATTAGGCATGACTCATTCCTAATGGGCGTGACTCATAACATGACTCATCACATGATACATTCATGACCATGTGATCTAAAGTCTAGACTATGGTCTAGATTGCTTACACTATCCATGATGTCACTATGGCGCAATACTGACATCATATTGCATCTTACTATGCTATTGGCTATCTATACTTAGATTAACATACCCTGTAGCTAGACATGGTTCAATAGGAGATTGAACCTTATATCTTAGGAGTATAAAGATTAGATCCTAGCAGCATGTAATCTTTATCTCGAATACCAACATTCGATTTCTCTCTCATCGAGTCTCACTCTGAGAAAAACTCTTAGGCTCTGAACCTATCGTTCATCACACCTCCAGGTAAGCTTTCCTACCTGAGACTTTTATCCTCTGTCCCTTCGCTTTGAGGTACTTCATACTTCGAAAGGTTATGAGCCCCGCTTAGACAAGCAGAGTCCATCACCAATATCACAATGCCTCCCACCATCTCGCAGGATGAACATTGGTTCAATCCTTTGATCCTAAATGCTTTGATCATCTTCTGTTATATCTTCGAAGCGATCCACCTAGGCGATAGATTTGTTGATGGAGATGACACTGTTGTCTTCACCTTTCCAAGTGGATGCTTGATCTTCTGGCGCACACCCAAGACGTTCTTCATTATCTTTGAATTTAGAACATTTTCAGGTGCTCATCATCCGACACTTGCGCTTAGATCCCAAGGATTAACAAGCGTAAGTAATCAAGCTCCCTTGAGTCAAACAAGTCCTCATCCTCGTTGTCCTACACCCTTTCCTGGATCTGCTCCAGAGACCGTTCCTCATTGTCCAGACACAGTCCCTTGCCTGGTTATAGACCAATGCACTGTAACCCCTGGTGTACCGTTCCAGATCCCTTGTCCATTGTGTCAAGGATCAATAGAACGAGGAGAGTGCCACCGTCACAGTGAGATTGATATAGTTCGCTCTGACTCCAGAGATCGAAGGGCTCACATAAATCCCTTTACATTCTTATCAGTCATCCAAACACCATCTGCTTCACCAAGCAACTCTTACTTTGAGGCTCCATACGGCCTTGAAAGATCATTACATGAAGTACTTGCGCCTCCATGGCCATGGCTTCGAAATATTCAATCGCAACGTATTTCCTCCAAAGTATGCAAATCTGTATCTGATGCGAGCCCACAAGCCCAACCTTAGTTGGGTCAAAGAGTGGATCCATCAAGGCGACAGATGGGATTGCGGATGCCTTGTTGAACACTGGAATGTGTTCAACGGTATGGATACCAGGTGCTTTAATGCACTCTTTGATGTGACAATGCGGTATAGTCTAAAGGAGGACAACCGCAATATTTATTATAAATCCCTTGCTATTCAGAAGCTGATCAAATCAGCTGCAGGTACAGATCAGGAGAATGTCGTTTATGCATCCCTTGCAGGGACTTACCGCAAGCGAAAAAGCTTGTGTGGACGAAGGCGAAAGAAAATGCCGTCTTCTTGGCCATTCTTGAGTCTTCCCCTTCATACTTAGACACATTCATGCCTTCTTGTACACCCACAGACTTAGATGTCGCTGGATATGCTTACAACGATCCAGAACACATAAATGTATACCTTAGTTTTCTGGACTATAACGCCTATCTTTCCATCGAACAGATAGAGCTACCTTACAATAACTGTACTACTACAGTCCTGCACTTTGGTGTAGAGAAAATACCCAATCCCCACTTCTTTCCAATGCTGTTTCTCGAATCTTTCAAGGCAGCTAGTCAAAATCCTTTACCTTTCTCTTATATTAAGAGTGAAGAGACTACTATACGTTCTACAAAGGAGAAGAGGCATTTCATTTGAAAAGTACTTCAGAAATACGCTAAGGACTATGAGAACAAAAAGAAGATGCAATTATTTCTCTGGATGCAGAAACGGGAAGTGGATATCTGGGATAGGATCTATATAGGACCAAGATGAGGACCACAATACAGAACAGGAGCATCTACTCCAGCGCATGTTTCCACTTCTTCTCAACTTTATACTCATAGATATAATGACATGTTCACTGATTATGGTCTCTCAGATATCCACCATTTTATCTAAATGGCCGCTACTCTCACAGTCACTCCTGACTTCCAGATCAATAACTCAATCTTATCTAAGATCCCAGTCCTTAAAGGTCCTACAAACTGGTCCACTTGGGTCACTTGCATCCGATCTACCTTCGAATCCCTTTCTGTCTGGGGTTTCATAGATGGCACTATCCTCTACGATACCACTGCAGCAGCAGATCAGGCGAAATGGATTGCCATAGACAAGCGTGTCTGTGGCATTATCGTCAACTCATTGAACAATACCCTAGCCACCAATATCTCTTATGACTATGTGCCTACCCAGCACAATACTCATCCCTCAGTCGCCAAGCATCTGATGGACAGGCTAGTTGCCTTGTTCGGAAACCGAGGACTCAGCGGACAGTTCCATCTGTTCCACCAAGCTTTGTCCTTAGATATTCGCCTTTGCTCAGCTAACGAAGACATAAACAGAATTACCTCTCTGTTTAATGAGATGACTAGTGCGGGTTTGAATCTTCTGGACTCGTTCCGAGCCATGTTCATTCTTACCAAACTTCCTGGCAATATGTTCGCCTTCTCTTCCACCGTTGCTCAAACAGTCCCTCAAGCGGACTTTACTGTCGACACAATCACCCAGAGGATTCTCTCTGAGGTTGATTTTTGCAGCATGCACTATCTGCTGCGATCCAGCATTTCCAATGTGTTGAATAGACACTTACCATAGGTACATATATACATTACTGAAGTAGTCTAGATACATCTGTAGCTATCCACCGCAGTCTGAAGATATCTGGAGTATGCAATCCGCCTGGATACAAGTCTGGACTATCCAGACTTCGCATACCGCGCCTGGATGTAGTGTGGACACTCACTAGACAAGCGAGATGACATGAAGTAACACTTAGATTACTTCCCCTTGTAGCTACATGAACAGTATATATACCAGGAGTTCTCTCCTGATGAATTAACTGGTTCTCTGATTATTCCCCCCACTTTGTGTGCACTCTCAGACCATAGGTGAGTTCTGGTGGGCTGCCTCTACACATCCCCCTATGCCTGTTCAACAGGTTATGAGCCCCGAGTGGCATCAGAAGGAAGGGCGCTACTGCCCGACCGCTCTGGACCACTGCCTCACCCTGATACTGCATCCGGTCGATGTCCATCCCGACTGAGGAAGTAGAACCCTCCCAGTGAAGTCAATTCTGCTGATGACCAGGACATGGCAAAGTTATTCCGCCATCGACAAAGTAACATTCCATTGAAGTCCAAGGACTTGGTGATGTCATACCACCATCAGCGAAGCTATTCCACTGAAAGTCCGGGTCATGTATGAGCTGCATAGGGCGAAGCTACGCCAGTCCGTTTCATTCCGATGCATTCCGGACACTAACAAGACTTTGCAGACTCAAATCAAAAACATGACCTCCCAACTCTCTCACTACGTCCGAGTCTTTGACGGCTCCAACTACAACTCCTGGGCTTCGGAGATGGAAGCATTCCTCCAAGCTGAAAATTGTTGGGACGCCATCATCACTCCGGAACCGGAACTTGAGACCACCCCAAGTCCGGAAGATGAAAAGGAAGCAGTGACCTGGAAAGTAGCTAATGCAAAAACAATGGGCTGCATCAAACTCTGAGTCACCTTCTCCATATGCCAATCCCTCGCAGCATGCTTATCCACTGTGGATATGTGGAACTCCCTCCAGGATAAGTACGCACAACCTGGCATTGCCAGTGTATACACAGAGTTCCGGACCCTGCTGGATGCATCCATCCCCAGCGACGGTTCTCCCACTCCATCTATGTCCAAGATTATCGGACTGTTTGCACGGCTCAATGCCCTCAGATACCCATTATCTGAAAAAGTTGAGGCCATGCTCCTGCTGGCGAAACTGCTGAAGGAAATGGACTTCATAGCCCATGGCTTCAACCAACAACTCAGGACCAGTGTTTCCGACAGATCCTCCTCCGGTTCCAACCAATTTACCATAGCAGCTATCGAAAAGGCCGCCATCCTTCATTGGCAACAAACCCAAACCCAGAAATGGAGCGGAGGCAACTCTGGCAAGAAAGAATCTGCGACGAAGATTTCTGCAGTTAAGCGCAAGGATCGGGATCCGACCTTCATAGCCCAGCAGCAATCTGGCTCGCACAGCAGTCCCCACAAGGACAAGAAGGATGATGCCCCTTCAGATTGCAACAAGAAACACAACAAGCGGTCCAACAAGTGGAAGAAGAAGAAGGAGGCCCACTACGTAGCTTCTCTAGCCACTGCATCAACTCCGGACCCGCGCAAGCTTGCGCATGTCCCGGGTGCAACCCACTATGGCCCTCCTGCCTTCCCTCAAACCACTGCTGTGTTCAACTTTGCACACTCCATTGATGTCCAACCGACTCTGGAAACAATCCAGACCCTCAAGTCCTGTGTCCCCTTCGTCCCATCTCCCTCCGACATCCTTGATGCACACCATTCTGTCACGCATTCCGACGGATCCAGTGAACCCGAGACAAAGCACGCTCGTCTCTCCGAGCGCATCACCTCTCCGATTCCCCTCTCCTTTGCGGAGGACGAGGAAGACACTGTTTCCCTTGGAACTCTGGTTCCTGAGGATGATGCTCTGTTGAGAGCTTATTTGGACAACATCTACCTTACAGATGAGCGCTCCGAGGACATCGCAATGATGGACCTTGATTTTAGGCAAGTACTGTTGAGTGGGTAAATGTGGCAGCCTCTAGGGCACGCATATAGTGAGGAGCCACTTTACTAACCTGGTAGGTTTTAATGTGGGGTAAAAACTCTTAATTGATTGTATCTACGACACTTGTATATATAGGTGGATATAAGTGGAGATAGAGGATCATATGTGAATAGCTTAAAGGCTTAAGGCTGCATCAAGATCTAATCTAAGTATAAGTAGATAAGATATAACCATAGGGGTTATATGCGCTATACGATAATGGATTTCAACACTCCCCCTTGCTAAATACCTGATAAGGAATGTAAGCGAAAATTGCACTAAGAGCTGCAAGGGTTATGCAAATATAGATCCGAATGGTACAAACTACTATTTGTAGAATGACAAGCCTAATTGGGCATGGAACTTGTTGAACTTTATATGGCCGAGGTTCTTTGTGAACATATTGGCGGGGTTGTCATTGCCTTCTATGAAATAGAGGCTGATCTTCCCATGAGCTACGATCTCTCTGATGTAGTGATAACGGATGTCAATGTGTTTACTCCATTTTTCAGTGACAGGGTTTGATGCCATAAAGATGGAACCCTGATTGTCACCGCATATGGGGATTGATGACATATTATACCCAAGTTCGATGAGTAAGGTGCGAATCCAGATTGCTTGGCGGCTACAATCTGAGAGCGCCATATATTCAGCTTCTGTACTAGACAGAGCGATGGATTTCTGTGCATGGGAACTCCATGAGAATATTCCTCCAGCTAACTTAAAGAAGTATCCAGTCTGGGACTGGCGCATGGAGGGTTCTGATGCCCAATCAGAAGCAGTACAAGCCATAATTCCTTGGCCAGAGGATCCATCAAAGTCTAGGGAGTAATTTCTAGTCCCGAGCAAATAGCAACAGATGTACAGCGCTTTGCTTAGATGGTCCAGGGTAGGATTGGCTGATTGCCGAGCCAGTGCTGTAACAGCATAGGCGATGTCAGGCTGAGTGCCGAGCATCAGGTACAGGAGTGATCCGATCACTTGCTGATATCTGGATCGTAAGGCTGTATCTGCGGTACCCTGTGTTACGCTTGGTCCTGGGTAAGGGGCAAGCGTAGCCTCTGAGACGAAGTGGTTCAAGGTTTGTTCAAGGGGGTTTCCTCTTGGAATGTTCACAGCGTCGTCGAGGGGTTTTCCTACTCGACAAGATCAAGGGTTTCGAAGGTTCAGGGAGTTACCCGTTCTGAGTACGGGTAAGACTCGTGAGGTGAAGCCAAAGAGTGAAGAGGGCGCTGTGATTCACAAGTAGATGGAAGTACAGAGGAGACCTAGCTTAAGGTATAAGGTAGGTGACGAAGGTACTTTATATACAGTACAAGGTAATTTAGGGCCGGCGTGGGAAAGGTTAAGGGCTGGTCATAGAAGGTTCAGGAATGTGGAGGAATAGACGCGATGACGAAGCAAATGTTTAATAGTGCGAACGTCATGGACAATGATGGAATAGGGATGAGTCATCGCGGAAATGAAAGGAATGTTCTAGAAAGCAAAGGAAAAAGTATAGTACCATGGGGAATCGTAACATTACCCCCATTGTAAGTCCGAAGCAGCGACGAGGACCCTAAAGATCCCGGCATCCGTATCCAGGTGAGCCAGTCATGTTGGCGTAAGCGACATCGTCGAAGATGTCGTCATGATCCTCCGGCGAGTGGGGCCGTGCTGGGGAAGGTGCGCGAGGGCGGTGATGAGGGCGTATCCTAGTAGAGCGATGTAGTGTGTGTGGGGTTTGTCCTCGATTGGAGGACTGGGAGGAGCGGGCAGATGGGGGAGAATGAGATGGAACGCGATCCGGTTGCTGTCGCCTTAAGGAGCAGCGGGTGTGAACATGACCGGGAGCCCAGTTGAGACAAGTGGGACATTGATAGAACCGGCAGTTGGTGTGATAATGCCCGAGGTGGTGGCATTGGAAGCAGGCCTCGTGGTAGCGTGGATGGGTGCGGAGTAAAGGTCTGCCGTCTCCGGTCCACCAGGACTTGGTTTGCTCAGCTGCGGCTAACTCGTCAGCATCTAAGGGAGAGGAGGATGCGGATGGGGTGGAATGGGTGGTAAGCCCAACGATCGCTCGGGCTTCCTGGGCATGTGCTAACTCCTGGAGGTAGCGTTCTATATCTTGGAAGAATTCTAATGCTCCAAGCTGGTAGAGTGTATGGAGGATTTCAACCCTGGCGTGGCGTCGGACTTCACGGATGACACGGTGGTTCAGGTCGTTGTTGGGGGTGGTCAGTGGGTTAATGGCGAGGATGTGGAGGTGTTTGATGTGTCGATAGGTCTGACACAAGTTATGGATTGGAGAGTCCATGTCGAGGTGGGCATCGAGCGGGAGTGCGAAGCGGGAGTCTTCTACATAGGTGGTGAGTTGGGCGAACTGCTGGTTGGTGGGGATGTTACGGAGATGGTTGGCATAGACGGGAATGTCCACGGATACGACGGAGATGTCGGACGAGGACGACGGTGGGGGAATGGGAAGAGGGGACGGCGATGGAGGAGGAGTATCCTTAAGAGAGGATTCACCTTCAACATGAATAGTTCCAGACATAGGGAAGGGGAAAGGGGTGGTGAGTTCGACGGGGGCAGGGAAGTATTCTCGGTTGGTGTCGTTCTCCCAGCCAGGGGAAGCGAGGGTGGAGGAAGCATCTGAGTTGTTGACGGTGGAGAGTGTGACGGAGGAGATCATTTTCGTTTGTATGGTTTGGTAGGAGGATTCTGAGAGAAAAAGATGGAGGGGTGGAGTCTTTTATACTCCAGGAGGATATCCTTGGCATGTTTTAAATCCTGCTCAGGGACCCAAGAGTCTTCTTCAGCAGAGTAACCTTTCCACCAGGTCAAGTACATCCAAGCCGCAGGAGTGCCACGATGTCATATGATTTTTTCTATTTTGTATGCTTCTTCTCCTTCTATAAGTTCCAGAGGTGGAGTGGGGAAGTTTGGGCCATGTACGCTGTTTTCGCGATAGGGCGATAAGAGAGAAGCGTGGAAGACCGGGTGAATCTTCCATGTCTTCGGCAAGTGGAGTTGGTATGTAATCGGGGATAGTACCTTGGTGATGGCAAATGGGCCTTCTCTCTTTGGGGCGAATTTTGGGTTGGCGATGGACTGTTTTAGGTTCTTGGCTTCTAGCCATACCTTGTCTCCGAGAACGAAAGGTGTGAAGTTCTGGTGGTTTCTAGAGGACATGACTTGTCGAGCAAGTTCATGGGCAGCGAGGGCTTCGTCTCATGGAGTGTGGAGGGACTTTAGGCGGGTTTCCACGGTGGGGATAGCGGTATCGGTGATGATGGTGGGAAGGGCACGGGGTTCATATCCCATCATGAGATAGAACGGGGATTGTCTGGTGACAGAGTGGGGGCGGTGGTTATGCGCGAATTCTGCGTGTGGGACCTTCTCGGCCCAGGAACCAGGGTTTGATCCGCAGAAGATTCGAAGGTATGTTTCGACTTCTTGGTTCACACGCTCGGTTTCGCCGTCGGTCTGGGGGTGGTAGGCAGTGGAGAGGGATAGGTCGTAGTTCAGGAACTTTCCAAGTTCTTGAGTGAAGGGTGAGGCGGATTGGGGACCATGATCAGAGATGATTTTGTCATATAGTCCGAATTGGAGGTACACTTTGTGGAAAAAGAGGGCGGCAATTCCCTCGGCTGTAACAGTTTTCTTAGTAGGGCAGAGAATTACCCCCTTCGTAAGCCCATGGTCGACCACGACCAATAAGGAATCAAAGCTGTCGGAAAGGGGGAGATCTGTGATAAGATCACAGGACAATTGCTGGAAGGGGCAGGAGGCACGTGACTTGATCGGTGTGAGTGGGGGAATGGTGGGGTGTGTGTTGGATTTGTTCTGCTGACAAGTGGCACAACCTTCCACATATTTGTGCACATATTGTGCCAGGCCAGGCCACCAGAATTCTGCAGCGACAAGCTGGCGGGTTTTGAGATAACCAGGGTGACTGCCGGTGAGTTCATGATCATGGCATCGTTGAACGATGGAACGACAGAGAGTTTCATCGGTGGGGATATAGACACGGCCTTGGTAGGTCAGAATCCCTTCGGTGTTTTGCCAAGCAGATAAGCGGGAGTGAAAGGCAGCGGGGATAGCAGGTTCCAGGGAAGACTGGAGGTGTGATAGGACGAGTGGATCGCTGGCGGATGAGGCCGCAATGCGATTGTGCAAGGTGGTGTCAATAACATTGACAAAGAGAGAGTCGGGCAACAGGGTGGTTGCTGAGTTATCTGAGTTGTCAGGATTGAGATCCGATCGTCGGGAGAGAGCATCAGGGCCAGCAAGGAGTGTTCCTGGTACGTGTATCATTTTAAGGTCGAAGTCAGCCAAGTCGAGGAGCCATCTCGCTTGCCGACAGTTCAAGTTCTGGGCTTGACGAAAATATGTCAAGTTCTTGTGGTCAGTAAAGACCTGGACTGGGAAAGGAGATCCATGGAGGTAATGTCACCATGACTTCAGGGCGCGGATGATGGCAAGGAGTTCGCGGTCGTAGATGTCGTAGTTTCGTTCTGCCGGAATGAACGACTGAGAGAGGTAGGAACAGGGGTGCCAGTCACCGTTGGAATCGGTCTG
>JBBPQT010000547.1:0-13945 GCA_038092715.1 Boletus smithii | reverse complement strand
GAGGGGCAGCGTTCGCCTCACTCACCTCGCTCAGCGTCGATATCGAGCTCGTCCCGACGTGTCCCCCATTGACGATCCGCACGACACCCAGTCCGGAGACAGCCGGCATGAGCGGCGTACGCGGAATCGGCGGAGACCCTATCGTCGTCGGTGAGTCAAACCCCGTTGTCGTCCCCGTCATCGTCGACACACTCGGATGGACCGGCTCCCCGGAATGCTTCCATCCACGTTCCGACGACGTCTCCATCTCCTCCGCCGTCACGCTTCCATTCGACAACGGATGCCCTGGACTACGTCCCCCACCCGGAGACGACGCATTCCAAGGCAAATGTGGCGATCGTGATGCCAACGCCATCGGTGACACCGATTTCCGATTCAACGGGACCCTTCGACTGGCCGCCGCCGTCGACTCATCCGATTCGTAATCCGAACGTGGCCCTGTACCCACACTCCGCGCATATGCACCCGAAAACGGATACGGCGACCTATTCATGGCTTCGGAAGGCGACAGCGACGACATGGAAGAGATGGATGCCTGTCTGAGTGCGTGGCGGTTCTTGGCGGCTAACAACACGTCTCCCCATTGGCCAGCCCCACCACGGTACTCTGGCGTTCCACCCTCTGAACGGGCTGACGAGTGAGGTTGGGGCTTGGTCGTGATGAGATCACGTGAGTTGAGCATGAGCGGCCTAGGTGCGCTCTTTGGCGTCGATTGGAACGAAGTAAGAGAAACAAGCGAGGCGCCCGCACGATGTAAAAGCGATGATGCGCTCGATTCGGTGTCCGAGTCCCGAAGTGGAGTCAGCGTGGAGTCGACGTTTGGGCTAGAAGGTGCTGTGGCATGTTGTCGACGAGGCTGAGGAAGAAAGCTGTCCCGAGGTGAACGGAAAAAGGCAGGTCGGGGTGGGTCCAAGACGGCGTTGTCGCTCTCATGTTGTGTCCCGGGCAACGATCCCCGTCGGTGACTCGGCCAGCCACTCTGCCGCGCGGCGACTTCGCTCCCAGCACTTGGCGGCGTTGATTGAGCAGGCGTGACAGGGGTGGACGGTGCAGAAGCATTGCTCCCTTTGTGTACACGCCATGCATCGAGCGCTTTGGCACGCCAATTGGTGCTCACTTTTGAGAATGCAGCCACCGTATCCGAGTCTTTGAGTTTTTCTGCATAATCCCACAAACTAGCCTGCGAGGATGGCGTCGACTGGACCGGGTCCAAAGGCAATCTCTCGATCTCTTGTTCCTCCGCAGGAATCGGCGAGTGTGGCGCAGACAAAGGCGAAGGCGGCGACGGTACCTCATCGTCCATCGAACTCTGATTCGTAATCCCCCTCCACATCGTATTCGCAAGCCTCGACGTCAACGTTGGCGCAGCAGGTGTCTCCGTTTCGTTCCCGTCATCATGTTCCCCCGTGTCGTTATCTTCTTTTTCCTCCTCCTCCTCCTCCTCCTCCTCCTCCTCCTCCTCCTCCTCCTCCTCCTCCTCCTCTTCTTCTTCTTCTTCCGGACTCGCATCCCCAACCTGATTCGTAAACCCCTTCCACATTTGCTGCTTGATACGCGCTCCAAACCCGACGTTCTCCCGCTCCCGCTCCCTCTCTCTCTCCCCCGCCTCGATCCGTTTCTGAGCGAGATCCGAAGCCGTTTGAAGAATCCGATCTATACCGCCTGCTGCGTCGATCGGGTAGGACGTGAGAAGCGCAATGCCTTCCGTGAATGCATCACTGAGTTCCCAAGGACGGAGGGGTGAAGGCGGTGGAAGCGCCGTATGTTCTTGGGTCCAGAGACCTGGAGCTTTCCGCGCTGGCTTGCCGAGTCTACGAAACGTGCGAAGCGAGTGGGAGGTAATTTAGACAGGGGGGACATACTGGAGGCTCAACACGTACCTAAAGAGAGGCGTCCGAGCGCGGACGAGAAGCGCAGTACATATATCGACGAGGTGTTCGAGTTTTGAGTTGACGTCGCGCGTGCGCATCGGACGTGCAAAGAGGACGTCCCAGATGGGGAACACGGAGGACAAGGGAAGGGTCTGCGTCAATAACGGCGCGAGCCAACGACTGACCAGAAAATGTGTGCATAAGCAAAATCCCCACTGGAGTCGACAGAAACATACTATGAGTAGTGAGGAAGGATGGGATCAAGCCCAGTCGCATGCTGTCATGGGGATGTCAAGCGTTAGTTGGCGACGTCAACATACAACGCGTCCACAGGACGCGTGAATGAAAGGAAACACGCACGAGGCTGGTAGCCAATTCCCCATCCGCCCACTTGATCCGCTCGCTCAATTTTCGTGTCCAAATCTTTCCCCCGACCCCTTCCTCCATCTCAGCAATCTCTCCTACGAGCGCCTCAAACACCCAGAATGTGTCCGCTTCAGCGTGTGCTACGTCATCTTCATTGCTCTCCCCGACGAGCGCGCTGTAGAGCGGGACGAGCAACCAAGGGACGTGTGGCGACTGAACAGCCGGGTTCAACGAACTGTGAATATAGAGAAGACGTAAGAGGGCGGAGAGGTGGGCACGGTGTGCGGGAGGTGCGTTGTACGCCTTGGAAGGAAGAAGCGTCGTTGGGCGACGCTGACGCCGAGAAGCGATCGTCGTCGCTGTGGACGACGGTGGTGATGAGGATGGGTCTGAACCACCGTTGAGATCCGGCTCGAGTCGGATCTCCGGGGTCTCGCAGGTGTCATCGTCGCCTTTGAGGAGTGCTAACCGTTTGTCGAGATTGGACGCGCATGCAATGTGAATGGTGTCAGGTGCAGTGGGGTCGAGTGGGCATATACCCGAGTGAATGCTTTTCGGTTCGTTTCCGAGGAGGACAAACAAGTCCGGGGAGACGCGGAAGAGGGAATCGGAGATTCGGGCGAGGAGCGCATCAGTCGGGGAGAGGGGGTCGGTTGGGCAAGGTAGAGACGCGAGGGGGGCGAGGAGACGACGGACAAGGTCCTACCATGTGGAATCAGCTTGTATAGTTGATAGAAAAGGATGGAGCAGAACGCACATAGTAACTGTCTCGTTGTTTCTGGCTTTCCTTGGCCCACGTCGTTTTCAAAACCGGGAGGGTACCAAACAACAACCTGTTTGTCATCCACGTCAGTTTCCCATTTATGACATGCACGCTCGCACGAAAACGTAAAGATCTCACCTCCATATGCGGGGTCGTATCCATGGTGGATTATCAGGAAGCCCTATCGGCAAAAAAGCATCAGTCTACCTTGCTGAATCTGACCACGCGTGACTTTCATATCCTGAGGATGACGTACCACGTGCACACATCTCGCGCAAACGTGCAAGATCCACGATAGGCGACGAACCAACATCCACGCGCAAGATCTCCGAAATGACGTCGAGTCTATACATGCGTGCGAAGATCAGTTCACGAAGCTCGGATAGCCAAATAGTCGAATGTGAACATACAGATCTTCTCTCCGAGGCTCGGGGACCCACTTGACGCCATACATTTGTGCAATCTCGACGAGATATTCGTCCATTATTGAGGCTGTGGGGGGTGGGGAGGACAGGATTTGCTTTATCTGTGTTTCAGGACCCGACCGACAGGTCAGAAAGACATCCCAACAAAACGAGAGAAAGCGGCTAGGAGAAGGAGGGTACGCCGAGGTAAAGCAAGGAGACTTACGCGTGAAGAGACATGGCTATTCCGAGTCGCGGATGCCGTCTGAATAAACCCAGGTCCTAACCGTTGAATGAGGATCTCCCTCACCGCGTGCAGGTCTTCATACGAGCAAGATCAGATCAGAACGAAACCACGCTTGAGCAGCAGCGCACGCTCGGATAGCCACATACCTTTGGACTCTGTGCTCGGCGCGGCATGTATGATGCTCGCTGCAGCCTCGGCCAGAACGGGGCTCAACCGTGGCGATTTACTAACCGACGACACCAAACCACCCAAGCGCGTCAAACCATCAGCTACCCCTTTCGAAATTCAACCTCCAACTGGCACTCACCCCATACGACCACCCCTTCCGCCTTCCCCTTTCCCCGCCTTCGAGTCATCCCCTTCTCCATTCACATCCTCCCACAGCCCCAACCCAACCCCGGCTCCCCCCAACCCCAACTCCCCCACATAACCCCCCACTGCACCCACCAACATCTCCAACTCCTCCATTAGATCCCCCATCATGTCCTCCTGAATCAACGTGGCCGCCTTGGCGCGCGCGAGGGCGAGGTGACCTTGAGAGAGGCACGTAGCAATGTCGCGTCGCGTGATTTGACCTTGGGAATCCTTGCGTTCTTGAAGTTGACCGAGGCGTTGCGAGGTCGTTCGGAGGAGGGTCTGTGTGTGGTGTCACACATTGGGTATTGGACGGCCGACGTTGGGCGGTACCGGTGAGAACGGGATAAAGAACCGTGTAGTAGTAGAAATGGACTTGCCTTGAACGCGACTGGGTCCCAGCTTTCCATTGTGTCGATAGCGCCAGTACGTTGAAGGAAAAGGAAAAAGGAAAAGAACAAGTAGCAAGAGTCGCAGTCGGCGCCTGTGTTTGTTTAGGGACTACGAATGCATCAAACTTTGTAGATAAATTTGTGTCGTCGTTGATGGCGTATTCACGGTGTCAAATTTGCCTGGTGATGCGCAGCCCACGGCGCCGTCTAAGTGGAGATGACGTTTGACTTTTATTATTTATAGCACTTGTACAAGTATTTTGGTTGCGAAACGTCTACTGCTTTTGTTCGTACACTGAGTCCATGCATATGATGACTGGCTAACCTACAACAAGAAAAGAAAAAAGTCACTGATACAAAAAAAATGCATTCTAGAACTACAAAAGATGAGCGGGCAGTGGCTTCGATAGTTTCGCTCGCGTGGAGCGGGTCGTAGGGCTCCCTTCAGCGCTTTGCATCTCTCTGGGAGACGAAGACAAGGGCATCATCGAGAGATGTCTCGAACTTCCCTTGGAAGACTGGGCATCCGCGACGCTGGGTCCGGAACTAAAAGATTGACTCTGAGGGTTCGCAGGCGAGGGTGTAGAGTAAGAAGACGATGGTGTTTGAGGGTGAGATGGAGATGTAAAGGCGGCGAGAGGGCGAGAAACAGATAGTGTGAGCAAGGGACGGAGGTGAGCCCCGTTGCCGTGTTTGAATGCAGGAAGGGAGCGGTGTCGACTAGGCATTGAAGGAAGTGAGAGAAAGGGCTGTTGATCAGCGTGCGGCAAGGGTGACATCGTCGATTGGCGACATGGTGCATTTGGCAAGGTCGACTGACGCTGGGCTGCTAACGAATGTGGAAGTGATGACTGACGAGCCTGGACCATGGCAGGTAACACCAATGATCGGGATGAACTCCCAGCAGTGTTTGAGTCCTGCGCTCTGATAATCTCTTTCACTTTTTCTTTCCACAAGGAAAGGGAATCAGTGGAACCCATCTCGAGATCGCCCGGGCGCCGTTTGGGCAGCTTGGGCTCCACAACAACCGGAATACGCGACTGGAGATAGACGACTACTACAAAATAGGTCGAGTAAAAGCCGACTATTTTCCAATGTGAATAACTATGCTGTTTCGATAGTGGAGAGTTCGGGGCTTACATATCGCAGGTATGATCCAACAAGCTATCATAGTATAGACACCGATGAGTTGGCAGACGCCAATGTCATCCGGAGCTACGAGGAGCATTAGGTCAAGACCATGCCAAGCAGAGGAAAATGCAAGGGCTTACTTTGGTCAGGACATTGAATTTTGGGACTCCAGAAGGTACCAGCCGCGGCTGAGCCTGTGATGGGATGGATTGAGATTGACAATTCACGTTATTATTTGCATCGATACACACCGGCTTGCAGGACGAATAGAAAGAGCAAACGCGCTGTGTCCAACCAGATACGGAATTGAACGAGGATACTGGACACACATGCTTAGCGATTGGGTCAAGTGAGCAGAAGAGACGTACAGCATGGGTAACATGATGAGCGTAATGGTATTCGTGAGAACAAACAGAATCATCAACGATTCTAGCTGCATGTTAGACACCAGACGCAATAGCAGGGAACTGAGACGTACGACTGATTTGATCGGACACACTCCACCGAGTAAATACTTGGACACATAGCAGGACAAGCCATAGAAAACTAAACAACATGATGCACGCTATATGATGGTGTGAGCTGGTGAAGAGATAAATATCAAGGAATGGTACTCACTGAAAGTAATTGCACGGATTCTAAAGAAGAGTGGAAATGATTCCATAGTGCAAGTTGTATGAAGGTAAAACGTTGACAAAGATCTCACAGAGACCACAGGGCTGACCAGCAATCGCCTCCAGAGACGGGCTCGAATAGAGGAAGGGAGGGAAGCGAGTAGACTGGCATGATGCGTTACATAGTATAATATAACTTCGGGTATTGTGGACAATTGGTGTCAACGGCTTTTGTTCCCAACCTGTACATTAAGTTTGGATGCATCCCAATTAGGTCAAATAGCCCCTGAACGAACTTTCACTCAATGAGATTCAGTTCAACTCGGCGGGGGCGTGGACTTGTAGAATGTCGTTTTTCGAGTCTCTCGGACGTGACATTGAACGTTCGAGCACTGAACAATGCCCTGCAAGGACCGGAAAGACTCGGTCGGACGACCCGAGTTTGGTGTTGTGTGACATGTGAACTCCGGCGGCACAGCAGCCATGTCATCCAACCTGGGTATTCCACCAACAGCGCATGCCAGTCGATCGTATATCGAACTATCCTTAATTTCTTTTACTACTGATGTTTAACTTTGTCCAACAGGGATCGACTCGGCTTTATCTACGTCGAATAAGGCTCGCACTTTTGTGCTTCTCCGTGGGCGCTAATGCGTATGTCCCATTTCCAACGGTGGAAGCAAATTGGTACTGATGCTACACTGTCCACCAGGATATGTGCAGGAGGCGTTTTCTGCTTTCCGATCATTTCACCAGCATTGGTGGCGCACTTGAAGCTCACACAACCACAATTGACCACCATCGTCCTTGCGTACGCTCCACGTCCGCCACATCCTGCCTCGCCCGCTCACTCACACGCACTAGCGGCATGATAGGACAATATCCCTTTGCAGCTTTCGTCGGCAAGATCCTTGATTACTATGGCGCCTGGGCGTGCTCCTTGATTTCAGCTTGTCTCTTCTCGGTCGGCTTTGGCCTGTTCGCCAACGAAATCTCCAAGGTACCAGATACCATCACTCAACCCTCCGTCTCTACATTCCACAACCTCGTCATATTTTTCTTTATCTGTGCAGTGGGCACCGTATTCTCGTTCGTACACCCCCTTTTCCTACTTTGGGTGCATTAACGCCGGCTTATCATGATAGCTACTTTTCGTCTGTGTTTGCTGCCTCGAAAATTTTCCCAAACTATATCGGAATAGCAGCCGGGACAAGCTTAGCCCTCTTTGGCCTCTCACCTGCATTCCTCTCCGTACTTGCTTCCCGATATTTTTCATCCCCCAATGGCGAAATCGAAGTCACTCATTTCCTGCGATTCCTCGCTATACTTTGTGGATGTGTTCACCTCGTAGGAGGTTTCACCATGCATATCATACCCCCGGCCCCCAAGGAGGAGCCCAAGTCAGTGATCGTCGCAAGTGACCCGGAAGCACCGAACGAACGTACCACACTGCTTCCGAACAAGACCAACGGGAACGACGATGAGCATGATCAAGCTCAAGTCGACGTTGTGCTCGTCTCCGACGAATCTCCAGAATTCAAAAACAGCGCACTGGATATACTATCGGACCGCAATTTTTGGGCCCTAATCTTTATCATGTTCGTCGTTCTCGGATCTGTAAGTTGACGTACTAGCACATTCGTTCCGAGTTGTCTTCATTGATGCATTGGCCAGTGTGAGATGATCATTTCCAACATTGGCACCATCGTTCTCTCCCTTCCGAATCGAAGTCCCATCATTTCCGTCTTCGTCGACACCCCTTCTACTGTTCTCATGACCGCGACCCAAGTCCGTATGCTCTCCATCGCGAATACCCTCTCACGACTCATCGTCGGCCCTCTCGCGGACATCGTTTCGCCCGTGCCTTCTCGTACCATAGACGGTAACCGTGGCTTCTTCAAGAAGCATCGTATTAGTAGAATTGCATTCCTCGCATTCTCCGCCGCTATTCTTGTTTGCGCCTACGCTTGGATGGTCGTCGGCGTCAGGGAGCAAGCAGGCATATGGGCACTGAGGTCTGTCTCCTCTCCTTTCACCGTCCCACATGATCTGATCACGTACGGTCCGGTACGCCGTGGGCAGTATTGGCGCAGGCGTCGCATATGGATGCGCGTTCACCATCCTGTACGTCGTCTCTCCTTTCGTTCTCTTACTTCCCACTACCGTCTCCATGCCATCACTGACACTCCCAATCCTTCCTCGCACAGCCCATCCATTGTCTCCTCCATCTGGGGCCTCTCCAATCTAGGCCGCAACTACGGCATCATCACCTACGCCCCCTTCCTCGGCACCCCCGCCTTTTCGTACCTCTACGCCTTCATCTCCGCCGCGCACGTCTCTGGCTCCGAAACCAACCAGGACGGGGTGTGTCGCGGACCGGCGTGTTGGACGTTGACGTTCGAGCTGAGTACGTTGGGCGCTGCGCTGGCGTTTGGTGCGTCGATGTATCTCTGGCGGGCGTGGAAGGAGCGGGTGTGAGTCCGAGTTTTGCATCTTTGGGGGGTCGGGTGATCTACCCCCCCCCCCCCGCAAACTATGAGTATCCATCGCTACTAGAGTCCAATTTATCATTCTGATCATCTGCATGTCGTATGTATATTTTACTCGTTGTGTGTTCACTGTTCTAGGCTGTGTTGGCCTATTAGAGTGCCTACTATGGCCAGCTGGGCCCCGAGTCGATGTGGGGTAACCAATAGGGCGTGGTACTGCGAGAAGTGGAATGGTAACCTTGGTGAGAACGACGATAGCAGAAGCCAGTTGTCTGGATTATCCACTGGCCGCCGTTCTCGGAAATGACAGAATCGCCGTTAGGATCTTCGTCCATTCTGCCCAGAGTCTTCGTCGCTGTTGAGACTGCGTCACACTCTGGCAGCTGAGCCTCAAAGCATCGAAGGGGAAGACCAACGCTAATAAGTAACATAGTGATTGTCTTATCTATATGTTCATGTATAACGTTTTTGAAGCGAGTGGAGCTTTAACACGATTCAAACCCATGAGATGGGGGCTCAGTGGGTAAGCCACGTGCTCCTTTGTGGCGAAAACGCCGGGTCAGTCACGCGTCGCAGGTTCGAGTCCCGCAGGCAATCACTTGGAGAGTGGCGTCAGTACGAACCGTGTGACAGATTCATACACCTTGTGCCGTTGCGTCTGGGACCAGGTTAGCCGGTCGCCTTTCGCCGTCGTGTCTCTTTCTCTCTCAAAAAAAACCATGAGATCAACATGAGATCGAGCTCAGTTGCTCTAAGGTTTCATGTCCATTGCTGATGGGCATGAAACGTTAGAACTTTTCGTGGATTAAAAACCCTATCTACTCGCATTGTATTCCCCAGTCCTCCCGGCCGTGAAAATTGACTAGGACTTTATCCAGTCAACTGTTGTGAGACTCTTCATTTCGTGTAACTGAACTCATCACAGTTTTGCACACGTAACCCAACACTGGATGGGCCAGGATGGCAGCAGGACATTGTCAGAGTTGGTGATTTGCTCATTTGCTCATACAACCTGAACCTCAGTGGCAGATCCGGCATATAAATGTTCGTCTGCAGGATTTGTGACTAAGGAATTTAGGTATGGTAATCTCGCGATATATTGTAGTTAATACTATTTCCACAGGTGCTCAGTCGACAAGCATGCGCTCCAGATATAATTTGTTCACATGTGCGCGAAGAGAGATCTGACAAGGGAATATCTCTGGGTGACTGGGTATGATATCAATTCAACGTCCATCAAACCACGAGCCACCAATAAATCTACTTACTGACTGACTCCGTTTGACCACTTTGGTTGAAAATGGACTTCTTTGCCTTGGGCATCTCTGGCGGGACAAAAGTCGAGTGTCGCAAGCATCGTGGCGATGGCACTCCAGAGGGATGCATCTGCTGTGTATCGTCCTGATGAAAGGAAAGGGCGTCAACCGTTGCCAAGCACGCGTCAAAGATGGGTGGACACACCAGGGCATATTCTTCGACCAAAACCAAATGCAAAATCCGCCGGATCATCGTCATTCAGCATGCCATCTTCATTGAGAAATCTCTCGGGATCAAAGGCCTCAGCATTTGGGAATCGACTCTCGTCACGAGACATAGCCCTAGCGCAAGTGTTATGGACCCTTCAAGCTGTCGAAGAATTCGAAGCGGACATACCAAGCATTTGCAACCACAGTTGCGCCTGTTTGAAATAACCATGAGCGTCCATACGGTCTTGTGAAAAAATACAACGTACCCTTGGGTATGTAATAGCCATTATAGATATCACTGCTCGATGTGGCGTGCCAGACACCTAAATAACTGTCAAATCCCTCCCAGAATCATGCGGGTCCAAACAACAATCTTACCCAAAGGCACCGCAGGGTGCCATCTCATAGTCTCACGAATGATTGCCTCGACATACGGCAAAGCTGATCTATCACCGAAATCAGGAAGACGATTGGTCCCGACAACTGCATCAATCTCTGCCTGAGCCCGCTTCCATACATGAGGATGAAGGACCATGGCGAGGGTGAAGATCATTAGGGATGAGCTCGTCTGCCAAGGTCGTGAGATGCGTAAGCGCAACATTTTATGGTACTACGCACTGTCTCTTCAGAGGCTGCACGAAATTCAAGCATCAATTAGCAATTCACAGCAGATCAATTACGATATAACGTACCAAGGATAGAGGATACGGCTACTTTTTTCAGAGCAAAAACAGCCTCTGCATTGTGCGATTCATCTTTCTCCTGCATTCGAGAGAGGTGCTCGGAAACCATCGAGATGGTTGGACGTTCACGAGGAGTTTTCTAATTGTTATCAAGGTCAGTCAAAACAAGTTGTGTATGGAACTAAACAGGAATCACCATTCTCTCCACGGCGTATTGGTAAGGCATCTCCATTGCCTTTACACATAAGCCATAAGCGTGCCTCGCTTCGCGTTTCAACGATGAACCCGGGAACCAGTCAGGGATGTGTAATACTTTCAACAGGCAGTTGTGAACCTGGCAGGCTGCTGTTTTGAAGAGGATAACTTACGAAAAGGGAACAACTTGAGCAGGATGGATTTCTCTGGAGTGGCTGCTGGTACCGCCGCTGCCAAATATTCCTCGATAATCTGCACTATGGGGTCGTGTTGTGGGCTTGGTTCATAATCATAGGCAGCGGACATCGCTACTGCTACGGCGAAACTGAAAAGATGCAATGAATGGAAGTGTGATTGACGATTTATAAGTGTACCTTACGTGGAGTAATGGGATGGGTATCGATCGGGATTGTCGGTAATGTTTATCACCAACTGTCGAGCGCAACGAAGCTGCATTGGACGAAAGTTGAGCGCAGCCTCAGAACGAAAGCTCTGGTGAAATAGCCGCCTGCAGAATCGCCAGTGATCACCGTAGGGGGCGAAAACAAAGTTAAAATCCCCTCCGAACCTGTGTGACCATGATCAGACAAGTTGGCACGAATAGCCCACAGTAGCACTCACGGCCCAAGGGCAGCAACGAAAGGACGGTCTGAATAAAGCTGAGAGCGCTTCTCAAGCAACTCTACAGCAACTTGTTGCGAGCCTAGGACTACGACGTCCTGATCCAAAAGCCGGAGGTACAATACGTTGCCTACCATGGACTCGACATGCTGATCATCTCGGACTTGATCACAAGCTCACCATATTTAGCATGCCAGTCGGTATACGTTTTCCAAGGCTCCTCGAGGTTGATGGTGTGGACATTTCCTAGTAACGGGATCGGTGTTGGTCCTGGGGGTAGAGGTAACCCTTTCCTCTCTCGTTTGCTTTGAATGAGGCGCCGAATAGAATCTAGAGCGATGATCAACACTGGTACAATTACCGCGAGTTGAGTAGTCGATGGTTGCATTGTAAGAGGGGAGAAGACAGCGACTCGTCTCCTTGTAGAAGATGGCACGGATTTATATCAGACGTTTCCTATTTGTGCCAAACCCCCTTTGGAGCGGGAGCTCAAAGAACCCGTGATGGCCCTGGGCGACTCAGCAGACAGACGTTGGCAATGAGGACTGCACAGGACTAACTTCAAACCGCGCGGCAGCAGTGGAGTTCGGCCAGCGCCGATTGATGTAGTAATGATTAAATCGCGCTCATTGGTTGTCAACTAGCGGGACACTGGCTGCTGGCTACCATGTCGCGCGCAGCATTGTACCAATAGACTAGTCAATGCAGTGACGACTCGGTTGAATAGTGCCCACCAGAACTTACTTGTGCCAGTTGTCAGCGAATGAGCCCGCGGGGCTCAGTGGCCACTGTGCGAACTTAAGTTTGCACTTGCACAGCCGCCATGCAGGAACCGCAGTACCAACATCAACGAATCACGCAGAGCTACATTAGAGCCTGTTCGGATGCACGGAAAAGGTGAACATTCATTCATTGTCATTGTTTGGCTAGCACCTGGGAATCTGGCATCTTCTGCCGTAGTTGGAGCAGAGATGCAATTATCTAATCCAAACCTTCACCCTGGGCCATATCCTATGCAATGATTCAACAGAAATACAATCCTTACCTCCACATTGACAATCATCGGCGGAGTATCTACTATATATTCATTTCTCTCATCCATCTTATGGATCAAGCTGTGAGGATCATGGCTCAAGATACGCAATCAGTGGGCAACTTGAAGACCAAGTGGACTGATGATGAAGTAGATGCGCTTGTGAACTTCCTCCATGCGAAGCGCTCTGAACGTGCAGATGGTGGTAACTTCAAGAATGTGACATTGAATGCAGCAGCCACATATCTCCATGTTGAGAATGTAGCTTATTAGCTTACAATTGTATACTGGTAATACCATTACTATGGTAGTACTGAGGCTAATACCCCTAACTGACGAAAGTCAGATCACGTGACTTAAGGTCACATGCTAGGGAGCACTGCCATGCGCAGGGGTCAATAGGTCGACCAATATTGACCAATCAGGACCTAGAGACCTATAATTTCGAGCCCCGCTCGGCCGTGACTGAAGCGACCTTTTGGAGTCACGAGACCGCTTGGAGGTGGCGTGGGGGTGGCTGTGCCTCGAGGGGGGAAATTTCGCTAAGGTCGAAAAGATGTTGTGGGCGTCGTTGGGTGTGGACATGAAAAGCCGGTGACCCGACGATCCCTTAGCGGGGACGAGTGCAAATATGTCGATTGTCGTCTTGAGCGTCGTTGGGTGTGGATATGAAAAGCCGGCGACCCGACGATCCCTTAGCGAGGACGAGTGCAAATGAGCATCGTCGGGTGTGCATATGAAAAGCTGGTGACCCGACGATCCCTGATCCCTGAGCGAGGACGAGCACAGAAGACAAATGATGTATGATTGCGATTGCAAACGAATTGTAACTAAAGCCTGTAATTTGGCTGTAACTAATACATTCGATGCACGAGATGGACATGACATGACATTGATGTGATGATGGGATGAGACGGAGCCAGCGAGACGAACAAATGAGGTACGAGAAAAAAAAACAACAACCGTCCCCAGCGAATCTCGGGGGAATTGTGAGAGACCGACATTTAGGCTTCATGCTTGAGGTAGTTGATGCGCAGACAATCAGCGCCCTCATGCTGGACGATGTGGTCCCTTGCGACGGAGTTGTTGACCTTGAACCCAGGGTAGAGCTTGAAGAGGGCGACTGTGGGATGGCTGTCCGCATCCATAGGAACGACAAGGCGTGCCGCAAGCATCAATAGAAATGCTTGGGCCTCGACAAGCAGTACGCTGAGCCCAGCTGTTGAGCCCGAGACCGTGATTTCGTAGATTTTCTGTACCATCTTGAGGAAAGCTTGTGGGTGGAATGTTTCCCCGCCTGAGAAGATGCCGTGCGG
>JBBPQT010000546.1:0-13977 GCA_038092715.1 Boletus smithii | reverse complement strand
CTCTCTTATTCACCTTCGGCACACACGGCATCATCTTATCTTGCCATATCTGGACATACCGCAAACCCCGCAAATCTTACTCCGCCCTGTTTTCGCCACCGCGCTATCCTTGGCGGTTTACATCCACCGAGTGGGAACTTTGTATATTTCTTGATGGGAATGTCACGGCCCCCTCGTTGCATTCAAGGTCTATTACTACTAGCCCTTGGTAACCGACGCCTGTCAAAAAGGTCAGTCATCACATGTGGCCTGAGCGCAAAAAACGAGCGACGCCAGCAGGATTCGAACCTGCGCACTCAAAGAGTAACAGATGCTTCGAAGACGTTCGAATCTGTCGCCGTAACCACTTGGCTATAGCGCCAATCAACGTTCTACCCTTCTCGAACGACCCTGACGCTCTGGACCGTCGGTTTGACATTTCATCCGCAAGCGAGATGGGCCCGTTGCTAGATCTCGAGCGTCGGCGGTCCCGACTCGGGCCCTTGCGGACTGTGACCCAGTTAATTGGCCGCGGATTCAAGGCAACTCTAAAGTTGTACTGATACAAGTCTCCATTGAAACTGCAATGATTGTTGGCTTGCAGTGCCTCCAACTTGCAAGTGCAACGTGTGACTGTTGTGGCACGTGGTCCACATTTGCAGGTCATCATTCTCCCATTTGGACTAAGTAGCAGAATGTCAAGCTCAGTGACTCGAAGCCCCGTTGTAGAGCCACAAAACGCCTCGGGCCTCCTGGATGTACCTACCAATGACCCGCCTCCACCCTATCCTTCACCCGATCGGCGCTTAAGAGCACTTCGCACCTCCCGCAGACATCCAACCGCCCACATCTCGACACAAAGCACTCTATCGTCCCCAGACTCGGATCCGTTGGCAGATCATCCCGTCTCTCCAAGTCGCCCACATTTTTTCCCCGTTTATGGTGGTCCCAGTGAAACCACGCCCTTGCTTCACCCATCCTCAAGGCAACATCGCGCCAACTCGCATACAAGCACAGTCGTTTCTTCAACTTCCTTTACCCAAACCGTCCTATCGTTCTGCCAGGACTCTGAGAGCGAGCCTGACCTTGATCTCTTTGAACCGCCGGGCGGTGGACATCTCAGTCACCAAGACCCAGTTGATCGGGACGGGCATGCTCGGAATGCACTTCGCACTAGACCAGCACGCTGGCCATTCCACAAACGTGCGTGGGCTAGGTATTTCCGGCCAATGGGCCGCAAGGCGTACCACGCTGCTGTCTTCCACTTGATGGTGGTGAACTTTCCCTATGCGCTGATTGCGTGGATATATCTATTTGTCTTTACATTGGTGAGTATTGAGATGCGTTCTCACTTCTCCCATCTTGTTTCTCCGGATGCGGCCGGCTCCCCGTATTGAGCTGTATGTGCTGGTGGCTGATGGCTGTTGGCATGTTCTAGACCGGTACGACACTTCTTATCACATTGCCACTTGGAGCTCTGCTGTGCTTCCTTGATCTTCTTGGGGCGAGGGCATTTGCCAGAGGCGAGGTCAGCAGTTAGTTCAATTATCACCAGAAGTATGTCCTTATCTCGATTTATTCTCAGCTTGCATTACAAACAAAGTTTCATGGGCCCCTCGCCTATCCTCCGCCATATCCCCCTAGACCAATATTCCAGCGTCCGTGCCCTCCCGAGTTTTCGGCGACCGAGATCGGTGCACCAGAAGTACAATATGAAATGTCGTTTTACAAGAACGCTTATGCCATGGTGCGTCTATCGACCGTCCATTTGCCATCGGTGTTCACATGGCCTCCACTTGCAGTTTACGGACCCGACGACGTACCAAGCACTCTTCTACTTTCTCGTGATCAAACCCAGTATCACCCTTTGCATATCAATAGCGTTGGTGGTGTTGGTTCCGGTGTCGTACGTGCTCATTCTGCCCGCACCCCTGATGCTTCGGATCGTGCGTAGGCTAGGGATATGGCAGGCGAATGTTGCTGTAGAGGGACTGTATTACCAGGTCACATAGGCCATACGTGTAAAATGTAATGAGGGGTGTAATTCGCTTGTGACCGTGTCACCAGTGGCGTGGTTGCAGGGATGTCGGCGTTTATGAACCCACGTTTGGGCTGACGCGTCTTGGCTTGCTTCCACCTCGTCGAAGACACCCTTCGACATAGCTGCAGTGCGGAACCGCTCGTGTTCAGAGAGAGCCCATTTAGACTGACTCAGTCACTGGACGTCTAGAATTGTCCCATACACAGCTTGTTTAAATCGCTTTAGGTCCGGATTCATAGCTTGTACTCACACTCCCACCACGTCCTCTTCTCCCCCCCAGCGTCGCAGCATTGGATTGTACACTGTCGCAGTTACTCCCTCACTGTCATGGACGCTCTCAAGTCGCTCGTGCAGCCTCTCGTCGGCGGCGCAGGAGGCTCCTCGGTCATTGACGGCGTAAAGCTCGTTGTTTTGGGAGGCACAGTCGAAACAGCACGCAGGGTCTCTAGCTCTGCATGGTACGTTTCCAGGCAGAGTCCCTCGGACCTCACACTGACTCTTCATCCCCCGTCGCAGGTCTCACTTTGTCAACTGTAAGCGCCGTCCTGTGCACGAGTGACCCAGCTGACGACTGTTTTGTAGCCTTTTTCCTCACTGCTCATTTCTCTGAGGAAGACTACCCTTATGACTGGCTCATGCTATGGCTCTCTCGTCGCCCAGAGTGGCAACGCTCTAGGGAGTTTGAGACGACCACACGAACGACGACCCCTGGTTTCTCAGGCACTCAGACTGCCGACAACTCGTTTGGCGATGAGGAAGAGGATGGCGACGAGGATGCACCTCCCGGCAAGGTCAAGACACGCGTTGTCTTCCAACCCACGCCGGACACCACGCATACCATTTATTACAGGGGTCACTGGCTCAGGGTGCGTCGTAGCAAGAAGACGGACGGAAGCGGCTGTGAAGTCCTGTCAATAAGGTGCTCATTCTATTTTTATCTCAACCTGTGCCAACTAACAAGGTCCTCCACAGCGTCGTGGCACGTAGCAATGCCATCCTCAAGCAGCTCGTCCTCCAAGCAAAGAAGGAGTACGAGGCAGAAGCCATTCACCGCATTCAGATCTACTTTGCAGATTCTCATGGCAGTTGGCGCTGGACGGATTCACGTCACAAGCGTCCCATGTCGTCCATCGTCTTGAACCCCGGTGTCAAGGAGATGCTTCTCAATGATGCTCGTGACTTCCTCAAGTCCGAGAAGGCATGTCATCTCAGTTGCTATCCTCTAATATTGGGCTTACTTAACGTCTCTTTCCTCCAGTGGTACGCCGACCGTGGCATCCCATTCCGCCGTGGCTACCTCCTCCACGGCGTTCCAGGATCAGGGAAGAGCTCTCTCATCCATGCGATAGCTGGAGAGTTGATGCTCGACATCTATACTCTGTCCTTGTCCTCGTCATGGATCAGTGACAGCACCCTGACGACACTCATGGGCCGTGTCCCCGCTCGCTGCATTGTCCTTCTTGAAGATTTGGACGCGGCGTTTACCCGCAGTGTCACCCGCGACAAGAGCTCTAACGGAACTCCTGATTCGGGTAATAGCAACGGAGAGGAGGCCACTGTTCCAGAGCAGCCTTCGACGTCGAGCAGTCGTCACAGACGTCACAAGGACCACATCTCGGATGTCAACACGCTGAGTTTGAGTGGTCTCCTCAACGCCTTGGATGGCGTTGCCGCTGCAGAGGGCCGTATCCTTTTCGCGTAAGTCTTGGCTATCTACTTTGTTTGCACCTAGTTGACAAAAATCGCAGCACCACGAATCACCTTGAGCGCCTGGATCCCGCACTCTCACGTCCTGGTCGTATGGACGTCTGGATCGAGTTCAAGAACGCTTCCAAATGGCAAGCGGAAGCTCTCTTTCGTAATTTCTTCCCGTCGACCGACATGGATAACGAACCCATAGAGGGTGACCTGGAAGGTATCGAGCTCCCCTCGACGCCAGCTCCTCAATCGCCATCATCCCATTCTTCTACTTTGTGGTCCATGTCACCTTCGTTCTCTTCGTCAACATCGTCCTTGGCGTCCTCGACCAGGAACTCGCAATCCCCGCCAGAGTCCATCGCCACCCCCAATGTATTTGGTTCGAAGAACCAGGCATATCTCCCACCTCCCGTTCAGGAGCATATCGTTGCTTGCCAACACTCTGCCAAGCCCTTGAATGGTGACAAGCTTGCCCAGCTAGCCAAGACGTTTGCGGATTCCATCCCTGATGACGAGTTCAGCGTTGCAGCACTGCAAGGATGTGAGTTTGTTTTCAATCGTCATTTGGGCGGGTGATCTTCTTTGACTATCCCTTGCTTGAGCGGGCGTTGGTGGGAGTAAAATTTGTTGCTGACACGACGTTTCTCTTTCTGGAACTTGTAGACTTGCTACGGAACAAGTCTCAACCTGAAACCGCAGCGGATGGCGCAGCCGCATGGGTTGTCAGCGAGAGGGAAATGAGGGAACGCCTGAAGAAGGAAAAGGAAGCTCGCGAAGTCAAGGAAAAGCTGGAAGTGAGTGCTCGGCGCCAATCTACGTTTGCCGAGCTTTCCATCATTTCACCTGTATCTCCGAGGTCGAGTCGCTGATCGTTTTCGTGTACAGCGCGAGAAAAGGAGGAAGGAGCTCCTTGAAAAGGAGAAGGAGAAGGCCGAACTCGAGAAAAAGGAACTCGAGCTGATGAAGCTCCGTCAGCAGCTTCAGGAGCAAGAGACCAGGAGCAAGGCCGAGTCGGCGGATAAGAAGGATGACGAATCTGGCACAGTTCCCATCGTCGAGACCCCCAAGGACGAGGATAAGAGTGAGAGCGCTACGGACGAGGACAGCGATGAGGAGAACGTTCCACCCCCATCAACTCCTCCGGAAACGGCTTGGATCACTGTCCCAGAAGGATCTAGTTGACTCTTTGCGACCCCCGCCGCTGTTGAGATGGACGTCCCCGATCCTCAAGTCCCTATCATAGAGCCGACAGCAACGATTCGTGAGGATGATTCCACAGTGGCGGATACCCAAGAACATACCCCCGCTGCTCAAATCGTGGCCGATCGTCAGCTTCAAGTGGTGGCGTCGAGTACTCTCCTACTCCGTCACGCTGGCGGTTTCGCCTTAGTGTATTCTATGCTGCATTTCTATTTCTTCCATTTGTACACACTGCTCTTGCACTTCAATGTCGCTGGGCGGCGCAAGCAGGCTTAGTGTTTTTTTTGCACATGTCTGTTTCGTCTGCTCTTCAGAAGTTGACACCACCCTACCTCATTCCAACCCCGCATATGCTCACGCTGTATATATCCAGGCTTTTCCGATCGTTGTATATTTGCTTTTCTTAACAATCCATCGACTTTCTTGACTCGCATCTAATCCCCTGCCGTGTCATTACCTCGTATTAGCCTGATCAGATTATTACAAGTCTTATTATTGGAACGGATGCATCCATGGTTACGATCTCGTTGAGCACGGCGTTTTCCGTAAATGTTACACATTCGACGATTGAATATGCATAAGATCGGGGGGGCACAACATGTCTACTCCCTCGTTCGGCCGTCTAGACGCTCGAATACACACGCGTCCATTCAGTACGCACTGACCTGTTGCGGGAGGCCAGATGGGAAATACTGTTTGAACAAGTCAGGATAGTGACGTTCGGCAACGTCGGGGTGGCTCCTAAAATATACCAGCCACGTCAGTCTCGTACAAGTGGGTGAAACCGCCACTGCCAAACGGTCACCATGGACTTACTTCACACGGCCGATCAAATTGACCTTGCCAGAAGGCTCGCGATCGAATTCGCCAAAGTTGACGGCTGCAAGATTCAAACATGAGGGGGAGGGGAGTCAGATCGAGTCGATTGCAAAATCATGATGCGTCGTGTGAAAGCGTGGATGTCACGTACAATCCGTCGCTGCAATATCACCTCTCAGTTCCTTGAGTTTCAGGATGTCTGTTGGGACTGATGGACAGAGGGTGTTTCAGTTCTACAGGATGGGTATAAGGTGGGGGGAAAACGTACAGTCGAGTACTTCGTCGGCGAGACGTGCGTTCAGGCTGATGTTTTGGAAAAAGGGCACCGAGTACCGGGCCGTCGAGCCGACGGAGGGAGATAGGACCCGGTGAGAGGTGGCGCGTGCGAGACCGCGTGTGACGAATTCGAGGGCTATGTATGTATCGGTGCGTCAATAATGGTGAATGCCGAGGTGTCGTCACTTGCCCTTTCCAATGTTCACGACAAAGGTTCCGGGGATGGGAGGTGCGTCGATCCATTCACCGGAGAGGTTCTGGATCTGGAGACCAGGGTGGGGAGATGCTTGGAGTAGCTTTAGCGATGATCAGGCGTGGACGAAAAGGTTGATGGGTGGCAGAGAACTCTTACGAATGTGAGGAAGCCAGCATCATAGTGAGGACCGACGCCTTGGTCTGTGAGCGACCCATCGTTGGCTGGGTATTTGACAATCTGGAAGCGCGCGTCACTGTGTTGGGATATTTTGCCTTCGTCTTGATCTTACCTTTCCTCGGTGCTGCATCAACTCATCAGCATCGTAGAATTTGCTGAGCGCATCGGACGGGAGACCGAACGCTTCTGCGAGCAAACTGATAAAGCGATAGCTGAGTTGCTGCACATGAGCAAGGTAAGTTTCCACGGTGTTTCGGAATCCTGGTATAAGTTGCTCGTCGGGCCACTATGAACCGAATCCATCGTCAACTCGGATTGTCTATCACGTCCCGACCAGGTTGGTTACATACCTGGCAAGGTCCCCACAATCGCAAGTGTTCTGGAGCGCCGGGTCTCCACTGGGTCTCATGACGGGTTGCAAAATCAAACTGTTCCCTATAATCTGCTTTGCCTTTGGTGTATTCCGCGCCAAGTCTTGAATATCCCAAGAAATGAGGGGAGTTAACCATGAAGATCTTGTTCTTCGCCTCTTGCGGGAGATCGAAGAGACGTGGGATATACCCGATAAGATCGTCGATGCCTTGCTGCGGTACGGTATGGTTTTTCAGGTAGAGAAAGCCGACATTGATGAGAGTATGTCTTAGCTGGTCGATGAACTCGGGCTTGCGAGCCTGGTCATTGGTGAGGGCAAAGTCGAGGATTGGGATGCTGGAGAAATTGGCAGCCATAAGGAATGCCAGGCGTGTGTTCAGTACTTTTTATAGAGAGACAGCGGCGAGAGCAAAGATGTGCTCAGTCAGCTCAATCGTTCTTGGTTATGATGCCATGATCAGGAGGTATTGCGCTATTCTCAGCAACTTTATCCCCTATTAGCATTTCTACATGACGGGCTGGTTGTACACTGAAACGCTGGTAAAGTTCATTAGCAGAAAGTAAGCAAAAAAAAAAAAGAGAAAGACTATACCTGTCTTTTCATGCCACGACTCGATTGAAGTGGAGGCTGAGGTCCTCGAACTTTGCTGAAACGCTGACTCGGCAATACTTCAGCCAGCGGCTGTATCTACCAAGACTCCAAGTACCTCATTCGTCGAGTTTGCATTCGCTCACACTCGAACGCCCGCGACGTCGTAAAGGTGGTAATCAATGTACTTTATTTACCTTGTGTTCCAATCATATTAAGCTTTCCAGCTCTGGGCGAGGCAAGTGTTCGCAGTTATCAAACTGAATATTATATACCGGCAATCTATGCAAGACAATATAGCATGGAGAAACGGAATGTAGAGTGTGATTATAATAAGTAGTGAAAACTGACTTCGAACCCGAGCAGAGGAGAGAGAACCAACGAGTGATAGTGACCCAAGAAAAAGTAAGCGACGTCCCACAGCATGTTACAACCGCGCTAAAACACCTAGTCTCCGAGACCGGGATGGTGGAAGCCTATGTTCCGCAGCAGGAGGAACCATACAGCGCGCGAGTGACTGATGAGAGTTGAACGATGCACAATAAATCGCACGCCGGGATTTACGGATGCTCCAACTTGACGCGAATCTTTGCTTGGCGCCTGCGCCTTTCCACAATGAGGTAGCTCACTGTCGATGACCACCAATGAATCAGCATCAGCTTATCTCTCCCGAGAGATATACCCACCGATGATTTTTTCAAGAGCGGTTGTGGCTTCCGGTTTGATTTCGAGCCAAGCACGCTCAGCCATCCGGAAGACAAAGAAATGGCGTTTGAACGGGTGGTATTCAGCAATCGGAACCTTTTCTTCGTCATCAGCCTTGACCAGCTGGAGCTTGAGAAGTCAGCCCAGGTAGTCGCGGTAGACCAGTACAATACAGACCTGCAAATAACGCTTGTGGGTCTTCCAGCGGTACGTTCCACCGTCATCGCCTGTAGTAAATACACCACCACTATGGGAATGTAAGATCGCCCTTCTACACGACGAATCGAATATTGTACGCACACGCCACCACCGTCGCACTTGACAAAGTCTGAAGCGCGAATCCACTCGCCCTCTGCATCAGGGGTGTTGAACCGGACCTTGGCCTCCTTCTTCGGGTGGGACTCGATTTCGGCAACACAGGTGACGACACGGTTTTCATAGTCGTATTTATTTATCTTGGTGAGATGAGGATGCCAGAACCGGGTCACGATCTCATAGTAGAACTTGTCGTTGTCCAAGGCAATGGTTGTATTGCGTACGCTGTTAGTGGCAAAGGTGATTTTGTGAGGAGGGTCGACCTTCTTTGGGGGAGGCATGACAGATGGTTAGCAGAGGGGAATCGTGCAAGAGATTGTCGAGACACGGCCACGGGTAATAAGCCCATGAGAGTGGGAATTGGCCGCCGTAGATTGGCCCCCACTGTGAGCGTGTTGCGCAATTTTTAACGATGGCGAGGGACAGTGAACACTGGTGGTGGGAGTTGGTACCTGTCAACGCGATGTTCTGCTACGACGATGCGTGGAGTCAGCGATGATTCCCATAGACATGAGACTGTGAGCCATGAAAAGGTTATGGAGCCATATGGTGGTCACCAGCCTATGAATGGTAACTTGTTGTTATTGAAGGTGGTTACACTTGGACTGTCATATTTTTGCGGTTTCGCGTTTCGCATGTTGTCCAGCGTCTCAAATGCCAGATCTTCACAGCTGCGGTCTTCTGCGCCGCCCGCCCCGAGTTCACCCACGACCACCGCTTTTGCAGGTCTCGACGACGAACTCCACGACGCCCGCCGCGTCCTTTCCCAAGGACAAGAAGAAGACCTCCGATATGCCCTCGACCGTGTCCTCAACAAGGTGGAAGAGCTCGTGAGCCCACGCCCAACTTCATTTTACCCCTACTACCTCTCAATCAATCCCCGATCTGTAGTCTTCCCTTCTTAAGATAGCAATCAAGACCCAGACAGAGCTAGAGACACAGTTGAATCTCGCAAAGTCAAATCTACAACTTGTTATATCCAACAATGAGATGCTTGAAGAGGCTCTCAAGAGGGAGACGCCATCAAGGGATGTTGGCTGGCGTCGCTGGAGTGCGCGCGAGGTTCAGAATCACAATACAGAAAACAGGTCTGAGGAGCGGCCTCGAAGCCTAGACTACGGACCCTTGAATGAATCGGGGAAACCTGCAGTACCGTCCAGTGCGACCGTGGTACTCGTCAATGGTGTCAAGCCACCGCCATCTACCAGCACCGCTCCTCAAGCGACAACCCCAATAACGAGCCAGGAAAGCCGTTTCTTTAGATTTCGGTTCAGCGGTGGGTCAGGTACAGATACATTCATTCTAGCTATCGCTCATCCGTGCACAGGTAGTACTCAATCGCCTTCCCTCTCCCCTCATTCCTCTTATCTCACTTCCCCTTCTCTTTCATCCTTGGTACCAAATGCACGTGAAAAGGAGATGGAAGACTTACAAGAACAACTCGAGCGTGAACGTCAGGCTCGCAAAGCCACGGATGCGGCCAAGGCTGCACTCGAGGCGGAGCTCGAGTCGCTGTCACAAGCATTATTTGAAGAGGTAGATGCTTCTTCTCTGATAGATTCCGTTCGTCTGAATTCCCCGCAGGCGAACAAGATGGTGGCTACCGAGCGCATGAGAAGAGCCGAGACTGAAGAAGAGCTGAAGCAATCGCGCTTAGAGAAAGATGCACTACGTCAGGCACTCCAACTGGTCGAAGGAGAGAACGGTCGATTACGCAGCGCAAATGTCTCGTCTGCCCCCCCTTTGGGTCAGGCCGATCAGTCGGGCCCACCCTCCCAGTCGCCCGTAGCTTTGCCTTTGCGTTCGAGTCCAAAGCCACCGTCACCTCGGCCACCGTCTAGAACATCGACCAACAAGGTGACCCCTCCCATCGCACCTTCGTATGAGATACCCGGTCATATTGCCGACTTTGTGCTCGAGCCTGCACCCAAACCTCCGCTAGCTGGACTGCACCGGAAAACCGCCTCGGTGGAGAGATTGGGAACTACCGAATTGTCCGTCAACTCCCTCAAAGAATCACTGCCAGTAATTGCGGCTTCGCCTTCTGTTCCGTTGCTATCTGACGAGCCATCGCCATGGGCAGATGTAGCGTCGTAGCGACTCTTCCTTCCTCTCATTGGTTATTCCAGTTATCTTTGAATTGATATACACACCCACACACGGTCTGATCATCAGCACATACTTGTAATGTAGCACGCTAGGGACATCTATACACTTGAACCATATCGCTGCGGTTGTACAGGGTGTCGCTGGCGGTTGTTTGGCAGTGAGCTCCGACTCCTCAAATGTCGATCAAGTTCATAAGATCTGACCTTCATACCATTGCGGTACAATGTCAGCTGTTCGGCCGAGTGCACAGCGCCGTCCAGCTGCACCTCCAACTCCGACATTGCCACCAAAACCCCAAATCTCCCTTGAAGAATGGGAAGCTAAGGCACCCTTGAGCGACCTCGCTCTCAAGAGTGTCGCTGCCATCAAAGCAGCAAGTGAAAAGTCACCACTTCCACTAAAAGTGAGTACCAGTCGTCATGTAAGAAAGATTGTCTCAGGTTCAGAAAGGTCGCCATCGAGGACGATGCCTCGCACCCGCCCACCCCCAGTTTACGCGCAACGACCAAACTCGGATCAGGTTCCCGACCTTCCACCCCCGTTCCTGCATGCACACGTTCATTGCCTTCGCATGCCCTGGATCCCAAGATGCCCATACAAACACCTCAGCAATTCTATGACTGGTTCGCACAAGTCGATCGTTCTGTTGCGCACAGTCAAGAGGCCCATTTCAGAGCACATGTGGCAATGGTAACGGAACATTTGGCGACAACAAACATGTTGCTCGAACGGCTTGACGAGGTGGAGAAGGTGGTGGATAGTATGCTTGAAGGATGGAGAGGCGTTGAGGAGAGTGGGAGGAGCTTGAAGGGTGCCTGTGAACGACTTCTCGAAGACAGGGTCAGTCGTTGTGCGTTATATGGCTCGTTTCTTCACTGATGTATTTCGCGACTGGTTTCAGGACAAGTTGCTTGACCTCACAGATGAGATCGACACTAGACTGGAGTATTTCCAGGAGCTTGAGCACGCGACTCGGATGCTTAATCACCCTGGGGAATCACTTGTGCTACAAACTGACTTCTTGTACATGGTCGAACGTGTCGATATATGCATCGAATACTTGAAGGCTCATGTGCGTTTTTTCACTAGTCTCCACCACATTAACGCGCTAGTACTGAGGATAAGATATCTAGCGATATTACAAGGAAGCGGAGGTCTACCTGCTACGCTTCCAGCAATGCATGACACGCGCCATGACACTCATCAAGATGTTTTTCGTGGGCTCTCTCAGAGCTCTCACAGCAGACGTGTCCAAGCGTTTGTCTGAGAAGGTAGCCAAGTTCCTTTTCGCCTTGGACGCATACCAGTTAACCCCAACATCAGGATGTTTCTACTACAGCACAGATGCATCTATTGTATACCAGATTTCGGAGTGTTACACCTCAACTGGCACCTCTTCTCAACGAACTCGAGCGGCGGGTGACTGCACATCCGGAGGAACTCTCAGCTCTCTTGTCTGAGTGCCATTCAGCCTACTTCAGTGCACGCAAGACCCTCTTGGTTGGACGTTTGATGGAAGAAATACGAGGGCTAGATCCAACACACACCGAGCTTGTCGAACTTGTGAGTATCTATTCTCAGTTTCAGATATTATTACTTCCTGCTCTATAGACAAACGCGGGATGCACCTATTTGAAACTACTTTGTACGGACGAATTCAATCTCTTCCGCGAGTTTTTCGACTCTGGTGAGGATCAACTATAGTAAGTCTATCATCCGTTGTATCCTACCATGTTTCATCCAGGACCGGCATTTGTAGCCCTTACCTAGAAACCTTGTGTGATTACCTCTACGATGATCTCCGGCCTCGTATTCTTCATGAAATTCGACTCACCACGCTGTGCGAAGTTTGTACTGTCCTTCAAGCGTTGATGGTTCTCGACGTCGTTGAGCTCCCTGAAGAGCCCCCCGACGAGCTTAGCGTCGACCTTGATCATCCGAAACCAAGAGGCCTCGGAAGACTTCACATCAGCCATCTACTACAAATGGTCCTTCAAGATGCTCAGACGAGATTGTTCTTCAAGGCTCAAAGCTTGATTCAGGCTGAAATCAGGTACTATCTCCCAAAGCCGGAAGATCTGGCATACCCAGATATACTCGTAGGTTTGTTGTCCGAGACTCCTTATTTCCATGGATCACGGAACGCTCATGAACCACTGTAGCTGTAAGAAGGCCTACTTCTCAGTTTGATATCAGGGAGAAGGAAAGTGTCAGTCGGTTGTTCCAACTATCCTCCTTGGATAAGCAAGAGACGTGGTATCCAACCTTGCAAAAAACTGTTTGGGTGCTATCCCAACTACACGATTTCGTCAAGGTAATATTTACGCACACCCTTTAATTGCTGTGGTTCACGTATATTACCAGCCTGCGATATTTGAAGACATTGCTCAGGAAGCCGTTAGCTTGTGTCGACAGTCGCTCGTATCGTCGAGTACCATCATAGGGCAACGTAACGCTCCTGCAAGCACACTCGATGGAGAACTCTTCCTCATTCGACATCTCTTGATCCTGAAAGAAGTCACGCATAACCTGGACTTGGCTGGGAGAGATACACAACCACAAACAAGCCAGGGTGGCATGACAGGTAATTACCTGCTTGGTCATTGCCTGGAAGCCTTACTTACATCGGGCATGAACAGATGCATTGGCTTCCATTTTCAATAGGACAACAGCGTTGCTTCCCGACGCACTCTTTGCATCCCTCGGCATGCCACGTGGATACGAAAGTATAACGGACGCCAGACATGTAAGTTGCAACTGATACCATCCGGATGTTCTGCGGACTGCCATCTTACATTCCTCAGGAAATTGACCAAGACCTCAAACGCGCCTGTCAAAACCTCATCTCGCTCTGTGCCAAGGATCCGTGCGAACCTCTACAAGAATGGGTCGACCGTGTGCGGGCCTTCAACACCTCCCGTACCGTTACCTCGCCGCTGAATCCCCCTGGACCAATTCCGTTGCTCACCGAACAAGATTGGGCACGCCAATCCGCAGCTGAAGAGTTACATGCGAAGTTTGTTGAATCGTGCGAACGCGATCTCAGGGCAGCTGTGACAAAACTCCGGTTATACCTTGAGGATAATAGAACGGTATCGGTTTTGCTCACGCATGTGAGAGAAGCGGTTGTGGATGGGTACATGGGATATCGGGAAGTGGTGTGGAACATGTATGCAGGAACTCTGAGAGGGGTTGTGTACTCGGAAGAGGGACTCAAGGAGAGATTGAGTGCTATTTGTGATGAATGACTTCTTTCGTGCTATTGACAGTTACTTTTGTGTTGCGGTAGATAGTCCTGTACCAGGAGAGCACATGCTCGAGACATTTATCACACAATCCACTATGTTCAGGCTGATCAAGCTCCAACACGATCGGCGGTCTTTCACTGTCAGTGGCGAGGGAGGTCATCAAAATGTTACCTCCAAATGGAATATATCACTGATGCTGACCATGACCATGATGACCTTTGACGGGAAGTCATCCTATAGTACCCCCTCACTA
>JBBPQT010000545.1:0-13981 GCA_038092715.1 Boletus smithii | reverse complement strand
AGTGCGGCATCGGCAGCACGTACGAAGTGCGGGTATAAATCTGCCTCATTGCGGGTTTGGGAACTACGAAAGTTGCTCAAAATGCCAGCAGGTCACAGGAAATGTACAACCCTTACTAGTTTTGCAGATGTCATCTAATATCGGCGGAGTCAACACTGTTCTTGGACACTTTGTCATTGGAGATAGGGAGAACGCTCTCGAGACACGTATTGAACAGTGTGGTCCGTCACCATCGAGGGCTCGTCGTCCATGCAGTCCAAGAGGAACGACTTCAGCATCTCGTCTACATACCTCGCAACGTTGGGCGTTTTTGACATCTCTTGCTATCCATGGTCCCACTACGTGTACTCTACACACAACAACGATTTAGAAAGCGATTTCGGAACTGGAAACTTGGCTCACTGCAGGCCAGTGGCGTCGAGGTCTTTGCTTCTCACAGCGCCCCCAGCTGATTATGGGGTAAACTGCAAGTCGGTCGATGTGACAGCCTGGCTCTCGGAGTTGTGGAATTCATGTCGATTCGGAGAGGGGTAGACCTTCAGACTCCAAGAGGGTAGTAGGTCGAAAACTTATCTTTGTGACAGTGGGCGCCGAACGTAGTGAATCATTAGCGTTAACCTAACAAGTTCAAGTAGACTAAATTCAGAGACCCCGGAACACTCTGTTCAGTCAAGTGGCGGACCCTGAATACCACCTTCTCGTCCGAAATTTTGTATACGATGGCCACTGCGAGGCTCGTCCTCAACACACTCAACGCACGGACCCTCTCCCGTCCCCACCACATCCCTCTCAGATCATTCATCACCTCCGCCCCCACCCACATCGCCAAACCTTTCATACCACCTGCATCTCTCGAAACGCGCAATGAGGACGGCCAAGACTATGACCCCCTCAGCGACCCCGAGTACTTTCCACAACGCGCTCGTCAGAGACCGCCTACCGCGACCTTTTATACGACGCGCTCTGACTACTACGAGGTCATTGGGGGCCTTCAAGACGCCATTCATTCCACGAGGGGGACTCTGAAATCTCTCCATCTCCACCCCCTCCCCAAATTTGCCCTCGACGCGTTGCCCCCTGCATATCCAGCCTGGGCAGACAGAGCAGACATGGGCACGGAACTCAACGTCACACTGAGTGCGGGCATGTACAGGCAGTTGGTCGTAGCGCTCAAAGAACTCGAGCTATACCACCGCATTGCAAAGACGGCTGGTATCACCGAGTTGGAGGAGTCCGTCGGTGACCTGATAGGCTCCTTTGAAAGCTCGAAACAAGTCGAAGCGCGCGAGAGACGGCTTTTGAAGCAGGCGATGGTAGGCAAGCGGGCAAAGTTGGACGCGTATGGACGGAGTTACACCGTGGGCAGGAGAAAGACCAGTACAGCGAGGGTGTGGATGATCAAGGCGCAAAACACCGTTCAGGAAGCGAACGTGGCAGAGAATGAAGCTGGGTCGACGAGCGTGTCAACGCTTCTCTCGCCGGAGGTCAAGGTTCCCTCTCCATCAACGACCTCGGTCTTGATCAACTCTGCCCAGCTCTCGGAGTATTTCCCACTCCCTGTCGATCGCGAAGCTGTTCTTCGTCCGCTCAAACTTACGGGTCTTCTGGGTGCCTACAATGTCTTTGCGCTCGTTCGTGGTGGTGGAACATCTGGTCAAAGTGGTGCACTCGCGGTCGCCATCTCCAGAGCGTGTGCTTCTCATGCACCAGAGGTAGAGTCCATTTTGAGAAAAGGTACCTTGTTTTACACCACTCAAGTTTGCTACTGTGCTCATGCCGTCGACCTTAGCCAATTTGATGAAGAGAGACCCACGTATGGTCGAGCGAAAAAAGACTGGCTTGGCCAAGGCACGGAAGGCGGTACGTACCATTCCTTGTCCCTTCATGATCTCATTTTTTGTGGTATGCTCATTCCGTCAATCAACAGTACACCTGGGTCAAGCGTTGACCTGTCGTGTTGTTTACCATGACCTCTTGTGGCTATTCAGTCAACGCACCTCATACGTATTATATGCACGCATATACAACTGCAACTCTGTCTTTGGCAATGCTCATGGCAATTCCCTCATTCTTTTTTTTTTCGATATGCGATCCTTGTCGTTCGATGTGGGAACCCAAAATACTGAGATCATGCCGTCGCATGGGGGGTCCTCACCGACCTCATTGGTGTCTCCGTTGACGAACGAATTCTGGCTTCGCAGCCCAGTGGAAACAAGTACTGTATCTGTCACCGACACCGTCGAAATAAATCTGTACACTAGTATGCATTATCTGATGTATGGATTCATCAACGGCCCCTCGTAAGTACTCAAACCCACCCACACATGCATGCCACAAGGGATGAACTTCTAGTTGAGTACACGTACGAATCTATCCAAGACACGCATCAACCGCCTCCGTCTCTGCTTGGTATGAAAAATCATCGCATGGTCCAATTCCGGATAACACAACACCTCCAACTGCCGTCCTCGTCGTCCTCTCCAATACATCCTCTTCTCCTCCTCACCCGTGAGATACCTCCTGACCGCCTCGGCATTCACCACCTGATCCTGCCCGCTCAACGCGACCGCAACGACCTTGTCCTCAAGCTCTTCCTTCCAGAGAATATTCTCCGCCCAAAAAAAATGCCGCGCGAGCGTACGCGACACGTCCGGATCCCGACTCGCAAAATACCACAACAGCCACTCGTTGGCCGTCTGCGGTGATCGGTACACGAAATTATACGCCACGTCGGGGAGGTGGAGTAAGAATGGAATCGGATCTACAAAGAGCGTCGCTGCGATACGTGGGGAGAGGTATGGGCAGTGGAAGAGTTGGGCGGTGATGGCGGTGCCGTAGGAGTGCGCGGTAATGACGACACGTGAGAGGGCATGTGTATCGAGGATCTTCCGGATCGCGGTGACGGTGGCGTTGCGCGAGAGTGGTGGGGAGGTGATGCGGGAACTGATGGAAAGGAATTCGGGGACGATGATACCGATGTCTGGGTGGTGCGATGCAAGGTCGGCGAGAAAAGCAGTGTAGGGGTATAATCCGATCTGTAACATATTGAATCAGTATGAAGAACTTTAGATCCCTGGGAGATGAGATCTACATACGCCGATGCCATGAAGGAAGAGCACTGGGTTCCCCTCGAGTGAGCGGTGGGGCCGATACCAATATGAGAGGCCTTCTACGTTGGAAGAGCGCGAAAAGAGGGCAAGTGGACGAGGTGGGAATGACTGGAACAACCTCTTATCACTATAATGACGAAATCCGAGCCAATACAGTCTAAGACTAGTCATGACATCGAGGACGCCGACAATCTGAAAAAAAAAAAATTGTTCGAGGTCACTGGTACCGTCCGCTCGTCACGCTCACAATACTCAACGCACCAAATACCACAACAACGGTCGATGCGACATGCGAACAGGATCGAGTGTCAACCTCATGCAGGGGGTATCCTTGTTGTAGCCGTCCGGCAGCGCTTGTCCGAGGACGTTCTCGACAGTTGCCAAGTACTCGACGATCTCGTCTTTCCACTCTTCCCAACGAGCGCTCATGGACGTTGAAAACAACGCCCACAAAAGCCATTCCAGGACGTTCCTCCTCTGGAAGCGCTTCGATCGGAAGAACCACCCGGATGGGTAGTCAGCGGACCAGAGGAACTCAGAGCATCTCTGGAAGAGCACTCGGCGTTCTTCGCGGGACAGTCTGGGGTGATTCGCCGCCTGAACGAGCAGACAGAATGACAACATCAGAAAGAAAAAAAGGGGACAAGAATGAAATGGGGGTGCGTGCCTTTTGAAGATGGTATCGTCTCGGTAGGTAAACGCACGTGAAGAAAGCAGCCTCTAAGGATGCGTAAATCAGCGAACAGGCATAGAGGGACGTCCATTTCGGGTCATGGGGAGTGGGCGTGGCTACTAGCAGCATCCAGGCTACACAGAGCACGCTGAGGGGAGCAATGAACTGAAGTGCTGCGATGGCAATCTTGATGAATATGTATTCCGGTATGCTTTTCCCGAGCATCATCTTGGAAAAAAGCCTGACTGGGATTTCGCCACCACTGATCTAGTCCGATGGATGATACTCAAGACTGTCGGGGAGCAGCTAGGAGGTGCTAAACATTACGCAGCCTTCAACCGTGTGGCACATGTTAAGAGGGTGGAACTCAGTGGCAGTGTTGACTTTGTTGAGACATAATATGCATAACCAACCAAACCATTATTAGGGGGAATACTTGTACAAGACCGCGAATTGTGACGATAGTAGCGTAAAGTCCGAACATAGGCAAGGCCCCCAAACCCATAGGCAAACCAGGAGACAGACAACGAATACATACAACGACCGAACGCCAGATCAAGTCGAAAATGAAAACCACAAACTGTCTTCCCCGACACAGGATCGTAACGTCTGGTTGCCCCACGTTCATTAGTCGTTCAAGCCTTCAAGGTAGAGTCCGTCGGCGAACTCTGAGAGTGGACCCTAACCCTCTCATGGGCTTTCACAAACACATCCTCCCACAGCCTTTTCGAAATCTCTGAATCCAGACGATCTGCCATTGTGGTAGTACTCCAATAAAAAGAGGAAACGTTGCCATGCTGCTGCATGATCCCGCTAAAGAAAGTGGCCAACGCGTCGACTGACTCTGGTTGAATGATCGAGTCAGCCACGTTTACGCAAAACGGAGCGCGCGGGGTGAATCCAGCGATCCGAGTCGACTCCAGAATCCGAGGGATTTCTCCGTAACCCCACGTGTCGATGGCAAGACAAAAGTGATGCAGTGATTTGAGTCTCTCGAGGAGTTGGAGGAGGCCATTTGGCGTGACCCCATATTCGGTTCCCCAACCCCACTCTTCGTTTATGAGGAGTTGTTCTAGATGAGGCCACGCAGATGCCAATTCGAGGAGGTCGTTGTCATTTAAGTTCACGGTCCAAGCGGTGTTGATGTCTATGCGACGGAGGTGGTCAAAGGACATACAGGGCCGGATATCTTCGAGGGTAAGCTGGCACCGCTCCGAACCGTGGTTGGTGCAGCTCGGGGATCGTGTTTGAATCAGCTTCAAGTTGACAAGAGAGTGGCGGGTGCAAATTTTCTGGAGAGCAATCAGATATGATTTGAGAGCATACTTGGAAGGGCAGCTGTCGATGTAGACAGTGAAAGACTCAAGTGATGGCAGTCGGATATAAGGAAGTAGCCTCGAGATAGACTCCAATGACTGGGAAGATATTTCCAGATCGCGCAGGTTTGAGAAGAGAAGTATGGAGTGGGAAGAGGTGACATGGTCTACTATCACGGCGTTCAATGCAAACGACAGATTGGTCAGGGAAGGCGTGCGGGATAGATGTATGAGGGAGTCAACATCCAAGCTGATATATGGACAGTAGAGAACCTGTAGATTCGTCCAACGACGTACGAGACCGGAAACGGTCTCGTCAGAGCCGACCTGAGGACGACACATGCGTATCCGAAATTTCCTAATGTTTGGGCAGAGGTCTCCGAGTGATTGTGGGAAGCTGTGAAAAGGAGGAACATCGCCAAAGACAAAATTGATCTCGAGGGAGGTGAGCGACGAGACAGCCAGGTGGTGCATTAAAGGAAAGGTTTCTCTTATGAATTCCCAGCGCAAGATGCGGAGGTTCGGGAGCATCGGATCAGGGGTAGGAGGGTTTAAGAGTGTTTTGACGGAGTCCCAATTGAGACCTCTCGTGAAGTCGAGTACAGATCGGACGCGGCGGGCGTAGCTTCGAAGGATATCCCACTCGGCTTGCTTAAGCGGTCTGGTGAATGAGTACCACTTCATGTGACTTGAATACCGGTGGTTTGTGATGAACACCATGAAACGGCTTACGGTGTATCCCGGGTATATTCGATGTGAAGCTTCAGGAAGACATCGTGCGAGAGGGGACAGGTTTACCAACTCTGTCCAAAGTACATCCAGAGCTGGCTCTTTGAATGTGCGACATGTTCTGGCCAGAGCGGCAAGATCAGCAGTAGCACGGGAGGCACGCTGCTTGTTTATCGGACTTGGGGAGTAGCATTGACCAAAGATGTTGAGAAGAATTTCTTCAAGACGAAGTGCGTGATGCATTGTGGACGTGAGTTGGGCTTGAAGTTTGAAGGCTTTGGGAGAGTGTCACAAGACCCATCTCTGCACCGGAACACGGGATTTTTGAACCTACCTTTTTTTAGGCTTATGATCCGTGCGAAGCACTTACGGGAACAAAAACATGTCATCTTTTACCGTGCAAACCGGGGCGGCAAGTCAAGTCTTGTGCGTACACTTTACTACTATGGCCTGCATATTACTACTAGGTTGGAACCATCTCCACTGGAATCATAAACTCTGCGAGAGTGCGAAAGGAGGTAAAGTGCTGGAGAGCAACTTGTCGAAAATCCGGGATTTCCCTTGCTAGTAAGACAACGGCTATTGGATGTTAAAACACATTTCTTGACCACTGGCACTATAGGGGAGAGTGGATATTGGGCTGTAGCAACTAGTCTGGTGACCAGACCAGTCTATAAGGCAAGGTGTCAATAGATGGTCTGGTAAAAGTTGTTGGGTTTAGGGGGCTGTGTGGATTCCCATGCTCTAACTCTAATTTGGACTTGGACAATGCCATGTTGAGATCACATGAGGTAGGATAACTGCCTTGTCTTTTTTTTTTAGACAAGTGTTTATTGTTATGTAGCAACTGACAAAGCTAGCTCTACATAACACACTAAGGTGGACACCCAGAGGTGACCAGTCTGAGGAAAAATGCTCTTATGCATGCCCTATCTTCATAGAGGGTGTGGGGCTCTGTACACTACTTGGTGTCCCTGGTCTAATCAGGGGGCCTGGGTAGCTTGATACCCTAAAACCTCATTATTGGTGGTCCAGTTTTGTGGTAGGTAGGGTTCTGCATGGGTATGGGTAACCCATGTTGACCTGCATGAAGATAGTTTCACACACATCTGGAAAAAAACAGAAGTCTACAGGTGCTATCAGCACTATATGAGTGCTACAGTGGCTCAAACAACTGTCCCAATGTTTGCATGTTTTTCACTAAACACAATATTCCCCAGTAACCCCTAACCATTGCCCTATTCTATGAGTGTATGAAATAGAGTACCTACTCCTGGCTTTCTATCAGCACAAGGGTCAAGAGATTTGGATAAGAACTGATGAAATGGCAGCCATATCAAAATGACAACTCATTGGGACAGTTGTTTGACTTAAGGTTTCTGTTACATATATCAGACCCTAGGATGGTTACATCCCTTAGATAAAGGTAATATTATGTCACAGTTATGTAACTAGTTATGATATAGCGTATATAAACCCTGCCATCACAAGTATATTCCCTTATTCCCACTATCAAACACCTCTCTGCTACTTAGCAGGATAATATTATTTCTTTTGCTTCTCTTGATTTTTCCTGCAGATTAATTGTATCCAAAACTGGTATAGGGAAGTCTACTATGATAAGGGTCCTTTAGGAAATAACACCAGAGCAATAAAACCATTGTGGTGGCCATCCTTTCAAACCCTCTCCTATCAACAAATATGCTATTGTTCAACATATCATTTCTGGCAAGGCCAATAATGCAGTGTAGGCCATACATTTCATCAATTTTATAATCAACACTCCTGTCTCCTTAGAGACTGTAAGAAATACCCTCAAGGAGGCCTCACTAAAGGCTGTAGTAAAGCAAAAAAAAACCTTCTCTCCACTATCTATAGGAAAAGGAGGTTGGCATTTGCTCTCAAGTACCAGCATTGGACTGTAGAGGACTGGAAGACATGATGAGACCAAAATCAATAGAATTGGGTCAGATGGATAGGAGTATGTATGAAAATAGAAGAGAGAGGGGCTAACTTTCAGAGAGGTCAAATGTACAGTCAAGTTTGGGGAAGGTTCACAGGGCTGAATTGGGTGGAATGGTGTTGGAGTTTTGAGTGAGGTAGAGGGGAGAATAGATGCTGAACAATATGTGGTCATTTTAAAGGCAGAGTCACTACAGAGCATGGAGGAATCTGAAATTCCTAAAGATGAAGTCATCTTCTAGCAAGATAATGATTTCAAGCATACCTCTAGAAGAGCCCATATTTGATTTTAGGAGCAAAGTATCAAGCTTCTGGATTGGCCTGTATAGTCTTCAGACCTCAACTCCATTGAACACACTTGGAATCATCCCAAAAACCACCTTTCAGGTTATAAAAGGGCTCTAATAGGGGTTCATCAATTATGGGATAGGCTGGTGGTGGAGTGGGGGAAGATTTCTGTGAAAGAGTGTCAGAAATGGATAGAAAGCATTCCTAGATGGGTTCAAGCAGTTATCAAGGCTAAGGGGGGTCACACCAACTACTAAATACTTATTTTGTACAAAGTCAAACAACTGTCCCAATGAGTTGTTATTTTGATATGGCTGCCATTTCATCAGTTCTTATTCAAATCCCTTGACCCTTGTGCTGATAGAAAGCCAGAAGTAGGTGCTTTATTTCATACACTCAAAGGTTAGGGCAATGGTTAGAGGTTACTGGGGAATATTGTTTTTAGTGAAAAACATGCAAACATTGGGACAGTTGTTTGAGCCACTGTACATAGTGCTACATGGTACTATATTGTCTTCTCATCCAATTTTTTTTTCCAGATGCATGGCCATGGCCAGAAGGAAAGAAATATTCCACTAGTGTGGAATGATAGAGAGACTCCTTTTACATAACAAGACAGTCATGAATGGGTAGAACATTACCCTAATTTTTCTTATTTTTCCACCATACATATCAAAAGTTATATGTCAAACCATCCACTACATTAGTTTGCTAGTAAGCTATAGTAAGCATACACTGCAAGTACATAACTATTTTACTCTTGCTAACATATTACCCTAGCTAAGACCTCTTATCATAATCTTAAAATATCTGCCAAAGGTCACATGACCCAACATTACACCACACATATTATAAAGAGCTGTGATTGGCCAGATCACCCTCTCCTATATCCAGAACTCTACTTGAGTCAGCTTGGCACAGCATGAGTCAGCACACTTAGAAATCCTTAGTTAGCCTTAGTAATCAATCCCAAAAGAGGTGAGACAGAAAAGGATATATGTATATTGGATAAGTTCTGGACTACAGAGTGTGAGTCATAGTAAGCCATGATGAGTCAGCATGAGTCATCATGAGTCTGACTGAGTCAGCCACTGCTCCTGATTACAAATCATGAGTAAGCCTAAGCCCAGCCCAGCCAATCAGAGAACTGTAAAAAGGCCTCATTTGAGGGATCAGTCAGCAAAATCTTGGCATTTATAAGCTGCTTCTAAGCTGGCACAGCCATCTGTAGATAGTATAGCTAGACTAGAGTAGAATTGGATTATTATGCTACTAGATGATCAGCATAGCCATATGGCTATCTGATCACTTGTACCCTATATAAATCTAGCATTCTAGTATCTCTAATACCTTCTGTTTACAGGTGCTATTCTTCATGCTCTAATATTCCCAGATTTTTCCATATTTTTCCTGGCACTTCCTAGTGCTCTAGGAATTGATCTACCCTTTCACCCCTTATCAAACCTGAATAGCACTTATCCACCTCTACCTCTTCACAACCTTCACCTCTTCACTTCTTCACAGTATCACTGGATACCCCTCCAGCTCTTCACCATATCACATTACTGCACTGCCTTCCCTTACATTGTCACCAGCATTCTCACCTCATGCCCCTATCTATTAGATCTCATATGCATGTTTGCCTCACTTCTACAGTAGACTCCCTTCTAATGCATACCAGGTATAACACATACTCTCTTACAACACATACATTTTTGGATCCACCAACTTGGTTCGTAGTGATTTCATGACCATAACCCATAACCCATACATAGGGTTGGATAATCTCAATGTAGCACCAAAATAGGTTATATTATATTATATAATCTGGTTTTCCAACACTCAGAATGGCAACAGTGGTCTGAAACATCAACTTCCTCTTATGAGACCTATTAAGATCCTAAAAAAGGGCCTAACATGGCTTCAACATCAGATACGGGATTGGAAGACAAGGTTGGTGGATGCATTAAAGGCCTGCCAGCCCATATAGGACAGTGATCAGGAGTGGTTGGACAATGATGGAAATCTAGTAGATGAAGAACAAATTGTTGATGTATTGGACTAGGCATCAGACTATGACCATGGTCTCGAGAGGCTGAATTCACATGAGAAATCTGTTGTGGATAAGCTACAAAACCTGGAAGTGATGTTGGGCTTGTTTAGACAGCAGACTCATGTCACTGATATGCAGAGCATGACAAACACGAAACTGACTGATTATTTTACTTGTAGATAGCATTATTATAACTACTAGTAGAGGTACACTACAATATCACATTGTTAATTTTGTGTCCTCCAAGTGGCACAACATGCTTCTCTTGAACAACCCATACTCCCTAATATGTAGCTTGAGGGCTCTTCTAACAGGTATGTGTTAGAAGGGAGTCTACTGTAGTACCAGTGCATACCTATGCATACCAGTACTGATCCACACCTTAGACATGCTTACTAGGCATGTTAGCCTCACAGTAGCCTCACCATTAGCATAGCATATCAGTAGATCTAGTGTACACAAGTGTAAACCCCTAGATAAAGGCCAAAGAGCCGACCAAGGGAACACAGTCTGGTTCTCTTGGAGTTTTCCCCTCTAGTCCTCACAGACCATTCTTTACCCTTTTCCTTAGTCTTAGTCACTAGTGCAACTTGATAAGCCATAGGGCTTTAGAGTTGTTTCACCTTCTACACTCTTGATGTCAAGCCCTACCACTAGTAGTTCAAATATACTGGTTTTAAAAACAACCCAGGAATGACACTGAGTGATTAGTCTGCTTGCAACATCCACCACCAAATTCCTAGATTGAACTGATCTCTAGGAATATTCCCCTTGTTGCTACAAGCAAGTAGTATGCTCTAGCTATCCTAACAACCAACAGTTCTATATGACTGAATTTCTACAAGACTTACTCTGTATGCCTTAAACAACTGAGGCTACAACTAAGCACCCAGGAATTATATTACAGTCGACTCCCTCCTAACACATACCCAATATAACCCATACTCCCTTGTAACCCATACCTTTTTCAGTTTCCAAAGTTGGTTTGCAGGGCATAACCCCTTCCTGACAACCCATACTCCCTTGTAACACATACCTCAAGACCTATCCCAAGGGGTATGTGTTAGGAGAGAGTCGACTGTATTCCTTCCATTGAATACACCTGGTGAATTTGGCTACCCAAATAGTTTAGACAACAGTCTGACTATTGGAATAAAGAACACCCACATTAATGACTTGGCTAAGTTTAACTAGGAGCAATAGCCCTAGCTTATAGCCATTCATCTATGGAGGATTGAGCCCATCTATGAACCTATACCAAGTGATCTGTTAGCTTATTTCTAGAAAGAAGACAGCATGACATATCCATTACCACTACTACCTTCTCCAATGGTTGCATGATTGGTACTGGAAAGATAATTCTCTGGGCCACATCTCCAAAAGGTTGTGAGCAGCTAATACAGCTAGACCATGTCCTACATGTTCCAAACCTAACTGGACAATTGATCTCCATCAGATCACTATTGTGACATAATCTAGATTGGTCCCTGACTGGACACTCACAGAATCTAACCTTCTGGGATGGACATTCCCCAGTTGCCTCCTTTAAACCCTGGAATTTCCATAATATGATGTTTGTAATCTAAGCACCATGTGTCACTAGTATTGATGCTACCATCACTACTATTGACAACATGAATACTATCATGATGCACAAGCATTTTGGACATCCCTCTCTGGAGGTGCTATCCAAGGCATGTAAACACACACAATTTTCTAGAGACTCTTCTGAGTCAGTCTGATACTCCCTGTCCAGGTTGCACACCTGGCAAATGCCTAATAGGTCCTTCCTGGATAACAAGAAGTGTGCATCATCATCCTTTGAGTTCAGACTTGAAATCCTTTCTGACAGAATCATCTAGAAGCATTAGTATATGATTAGTGTTTTGAAGTCCAGTTGCCAACTGGTCAAAAGACTGGCGACTGGACTGGACTGACATCACTGGACTGGTCAAAAGACTGAACTGCAGTTGCAGTTGCCATCAGTTGCTGACCAGTCCAGTTGCAGTTGCCTTGCTCTGTAGGACTGATCAAAGACCAGTTTGGACCAGTTTTATTTGGAATTTATTAGACCATATTTCACTTTGATACATTTTGACACTTATACACTTGACATGTACTTTTAAATAAATCATATCTCAGCTTTCCATGGTCCAAATCACTTGACTAGGGGCGGATAGAAAGCCAGGAATCAGTAGAACATAGTATATCTATAGTGGAAAGTGTGATTCCCATGGAATAGGGGTCAAAAGACTGGTTCTTTAAAAGACCAGTTGCAACTGGTTGCAACTGATGTAAAGACCATTTAGAACCAGTTTTTATTGGACCAGGTTGTGGTGCCTGGTGCCTGGGACTTTCCCAGGACTGGTCCTGGTCTGGTTGCCTTATTTGGAAGGTAAAAAACCAGACTGAACTGGACTTTTAATCACTATTCAAGACTGTCAACACAATCCACATATGCTCTTGTGTCTTGGCTTCTAGAGCCTATTGGGCCTTGTGAAAGCAGATGATTTAAAGGCTGCTGCTGAGCTGCCAGAGGTCAATGAGAAGCAGGGATTAGAGGATGGATGGGATAAAATTACCATTTAGTGTCTTAAATCTTTTGAGTCTTGAATGGAACTTCATTAGTAAACCAACCTTTACACAGCCACAAAGTGTGAAACTTGTTTTGTACACCACACAACCACATTTGCATATATGATCTCAAAAATTTAAGAATAAGCTTATCTAATACTAGTCTAACCCCTAAAAAAATTTGGTGTTAGGGTTAGATGGAAATTATTGTGTTGTGTTGCCCCTATTTTTCTATACAGATCTGCATTACTAGGTACCTTGCTGTAGTTTTCTGTAGAGTCTATGTAGCTCTGCCAATACAAGGGTTGGTTTGCTGATGCATGATCTGAATCATTTAGCCAAGAAGAGGTTTGTACCACAGCAGCTGCTGCCTGCGCACGTTCTTGCCAAGAGGGAAATTCCCACCCTTGTGCCTCGGAGCCTACAAAGATGTGACGGCATGAAAAATTATGGCAGATTTCCCAAGTATGTACCACTCAGGCTGGTACTATGGGGAGATATAGAAAAGGGAGTCCGGGGTCAAGCCAGGTCCCACTCAGTACTCGTGATTATGTAATGTGGTGGCTATACTATCACACACCGGTTGTAATATCCAACAGCCCACGTCGAGCAAGTGGCCTGCCACCGAGATGGAGGACGAACGGAATGGTAAGAGGAACAAGAGGACATGCACTTACTGCTGCAGTGCCGAGTGGAAAGGACGAAGTGGGAAGAGGTTTTGCCCCAAGAAGGTTGTGGATGATGCCACCATCACACAATCTTGATTTTTCATACTACATTGATCTCGAATATGACTAGCATACAGAGTGATTGATGATTCATTGATTGTCCTTTCTCACTGTCCGACGTGCAAGGATTCGTCGAAGCGCTCAGTCCGTTTTTTTTTTCTTCCCTCGCGCTCCGCACGAATTAATTAAAATTTTAGGCCCTGGACCTGTACAGGTATAGTCTGCCAAGTGCCCCCATATTCGATCGCAGTGCATGTGATGTCTTGCCACAAGGCGCCAAACATCCGGAAGCGCCGATACAGCCCAAGTAAGTTACAGATAAAAGGGAGGAGACGTCCAACACAGCAACTCCTCCGAGCTCTCCTCTACCCGCATGGCTTCAACGCACACAGGCATCGTCCACCAACCACGTGGGCAAACAACGATCGAACATCTCCCACTAGAAGAGGTGAGAGTCGAGGCCTGGGTAGTTGATGGTACGTCGTCGGCAAACGTACCCTTATCTTTGGAACTTATCTTTCCATTCCTCGGACATGCATGGCCATCCG
>JBBPQT010000544.1:0-13990 GCA_038092715.1 Boletus smithii | reverse complement strand
GATGATGGGGGTCTCGGAGTGAACCTCTCCTGATCCCAGCCATCCTGGTCCCATGAGTTGGGACCTGACTCACTCTCGACAGGGCTATATGAGGGATGAGGGCTAGGAGTTCGAGTAGCAGGGGGACTAGGCATCCAAGGAACGGGTGATGAGGATAAAATTGGATGAGCAGAACGAACATGTGTTTTTTGACCTCATGCAGATTTGAAAAACTGCATACATCCCGGGTAACTGCAGGGGATCTGGAGTATGTTGTGGTGGCAGGAACCGGTGGCTATTATTGACTAGACAGCAGAGCATTGCTGAGTGCTGAGACCCAAGGGTTACACGTAGTAGATTTCTGTAAAGCCAGCATGTTAGGTTACATATTCTGCTCAGGGTTCAGTTGCAACATATAAATACCAATAGCAGGCCCATTTTCCTGCTTTGCTCCCCGCTTCCCTCATTTACAGTCCAGCATGACCTATAACATTCCCTTCATCAATGGAACAGGACGTGCTGATGCAGTCATCAGCCTTACCTTCTCATACCGATACTACGATTCAAGGGTCAGGCATGCCAACACGGCCAACAACTGAGGTGTTGCCCCCACTTACAGCTCGCTGCACTCGTGCTTTGAATGCAAATAAACATCCTGCGCAAATTCTTTTTGACTTGGGTTTGATGCAGAAGCGATGCACCAAGACACAGAAGGCCGAAGATGACCAGTGCCTTAGGAAGGCCAAGGCCATCCAGGAAAGGGCCACACAGCAGGGCCTAAAGCAGCTGGCCTTGATGGAGCTTGACGCCGAGGCAAAGATGGCTGAGGCTCAGACAAGGAAGCCAGAGCTGCCTCCCTGCCCTCGCCCCCAAGTGCGGTATTCAAGGTCAGGTAAGCAGTGGGAAGATGGTGGTGAGGAAGAAGAAGGGGCTGTAGCGCAAGAGGTAAATACTTGTTGAGATCTACTACCATGCGGCAGCCTCACCTTTTCGGATAGCAAGTGGATCATCCAGTTACCGAATCAACCCGGCACTCAACCTCCTGGACTGTGAAGAGTCAGCAACCACCGGCAGCCAAGCCAAAGGAGCCTGAGAGGGCACAAGAGGTAAATACTTCTTTGGGGCTGCCATGTGATAGCCTCACCTTTTTGGATAGAAGGTAGTTCGTTCAGCCCAGGCCACTGTGAAGACTCAGCGGGCACCACTCAAGTTGAAACAGGCAATCCAGGACTTCAAGGAGAGTTTGGGTGAGTTAACACACCGTGTTTGATGCCAGCATCAAGCTGATGCTGGGATGTGACCACTATCTAGCAACACTGTCACTGTAAGTTATACGTGTCCCTCTTTACCTTGCTCTTTACAACCCTTTTCATGCTCTTCCTCACCGAATCTACTCTTCGTTTCCTCAATCTTAGCAACTCTCGCAAGAAGTTCACTATTGGTGGGCAAGTGAAATCTTGGGCAGCCAACGTTGCTTGTGGCAAAGGAGATGCAGGCAATGACTTCAATGGCATTGATGATGCAACCGATCCTCCCCAGACAATCACAACAACAACCCTCGTGGACCAAGATAGTATTGACAACATATTTTCTGACTCTGTTGATGACACAGCCGAGAAGTTGGCAATGACTAGTGGAGTGGGTACAAGCACTACTAAAACAATCAAGGTATGTCTATTACTCTGCGATCACACATCTCAAAACTAGCCAGACAACTCTAGGTCAGCACTGTTGCCGTGGACAATGATGGCGAGATGGAATTTGGACCGCCCTTCACACACACCACCATTGCTGCGGATGATCATGACGAGTTGGATTTTGGACCGCCTTTCACACAGCACCCTTCAATGACTGCCAATGCCCAAGCTATTGAGGTAAGTCCACCACTCGGCCTTCAATTACCTATCTCAAGTTAGTTGAACATATAATTCTAGGTTGCTGTAGAAATCAATAGCGAGATGGACCAACCACCGTTCACACAACGCCCTTCAACAACTGTCAATCCCCAAGCTATTGAGGTAAGTCCACCACTTGGCCTTCGACTACCTATCTCAAGTTAGTTGAACATATAATTCTAGGTTGCTGTAGAAATCAATAGTGAGATGGACCAACCGCCGTTCACACAATGCCCTTTGATGACTACCAAGCATGCATTCAAAGACAACATTGTATCTGATAGCGAGCCCAACATAAGTGAAGATGATGTCATGGTTATTGATGTGCCAAAGGTGCGGACGGCCACCAGGACAGGCACTGTCAGGCACAAGGCATCCCACACTACTGCATCAGTAAGTCTTGTTGCTTTCATTCAAATCAATCCATGATGCTAATAGATTATGTGTTTCTAGACTTCAGTTGGAGTCAAGGTGAAGGATCTGATCATGCCTCCATTGAAAAAAATTAAGACTGCTTCTGTACCCTCTGAGAAGGAGTCTACTACTCACAGCCTAACCACACAGCAACTGATTTCGGTGGTGCAGACTCATGATCAGGGTGGTTATATCATTGACACTATCAAGAAGCGCCATGAATATACCAACAAGGACCTGCCAGTCCCCACTGATTTTCGCTGGTCTAGGACTTTTATCTCTATCATAACACTCTGGTGCAGCACCCAAAGCAACATGTGGAACATCCCCGATGAAGAACTCGCAGCAGCCTTGCAGGTGATCTTCAATACTGTATACCCCAATGTCAAATATCACATCACCATGACAGGATCAGTTTTCTCCATTGTAAGTCTGCTTATTCAGTGATGCTACATACTGAATGGCAGGTCCTGTAGACACTCCAGCACCTGAGCGAGTGGCGGAATGGCTTTGGTTCAACTGCCCTCACAATGATGCTCAATTTCTTTACCAGTCTTGAAACTGACACCCATTCAGTTGCAGAATATTTGCAGTTGGAGTACTGCTTCTTACAAGATGACTTCGAAAACCTGGAGCCTGGAGGAATGTACCTTTCACCCTTCCTCTTGGAGCTTATCGCATCAACACATCTCAACAATGTCGTCACATATGCTGAGGTTCCCAGTTGGGACATGGCTGCGATGATTGCAGGGAAGAATGGCGAAGGTGTAATTGCCTTAGCAGCGGCAGTGGTATGTCACTTTGTATTCTTATGACTTCACTGTTGAATTGTTTATTAGTTGGAGTGTGCTATCACATTCATTGCCAAAGGAGTTTTGGAAGGCAAGCAAGAAAACCTGACCAGCACAGATGGAAAACCCAAATTCAAGCTCCCAAAGGTACTCAACAAGCAAACTGGTCAAGAGACGACTGCACCATTCCAGTTCTCATCCACGAATTGGAGTGGCGATACTGCTGCCTACAGGGAGTCGGTCCGGAGCACATCAGCAAATCACTTTTTAGCTGGGTAGCACTGGACAGTGCTCCATAGTGCTTCATAGCTAGGTCCCCTTACCCACAACTCCATAGGAAAAAATAGGGGTAGTCTAACTGAATATTTTGGGTATTAATCCATGCTGTTTTTTTTTTCAGACAATCTTTATATAATATTAGACTAATTGGCAAATTTTTGAGAGCATAAGTCTATATATGGTAATATGGTGTACAAATCATTCTGTGGGAAAAAAGCTGGTTTGCTGATGCAGGGGACCAGCATTTATTTGTTCAGTTTTCTCTCAAGCCCATGCCCTCAAGACTAATACCAAGGTTGAACCTGCATCTGGTGTGGCAGGCAAGTCAGGTACTGTTAATCCTCACACTGTGTTGTGTAAGAGCCTATTATTTGTCGCATCTAATTATCATATCTGATAGTATATCTGGCATGTTTCGTATGTCCTGTAACAGGATTTACCACTCGTTGCTGGCACTGGTTGTTGTCCAAGTGATCATCATTTTATCACCACCTTATACTCTATTCTTATCTGTCTCTCTTTCGATCATGTCCAAGTCTGTCTCACCCCAGTAGTAGCCCGACCAATTCTATGCTACTGCATTGTGCGCTTACTCCTGCTTTTATTGCCCTTTTTCTTCTTTTGTCTGATCAGGCCTTTTTCATCACTTAATTTGCTTTTTCTACTTGTCGACACAGGCATCATAGAAATAATAGTTTGCCGCTTTTCATTTTCTAAGCATGAGAAAAGTGTGAGATAAGTTAAAGACCTGGCTTATTTCGGCCTTGGAATACTTTTTCTGTCTGATGCTTAATATCAGCTTATGGGGCAGAGAAAGCACGAATAAGGTTAGGTAAGTGCAGTGCCATTTTCCTGATGATGATGAAGGGTTTTCCATGACACAAGCTTGGCTGAGGTGAATTATATATCCATCTTCAAAGCTATGCTATCATTGAATCCTTACATGGATAGATAGACCATGACATGAACCTGTTAGGTGGATAAGTAAACAGTGAGCCCAGAGCCATCCTAGTAACTGCCTAGAGGATAGAAGTAAACCATCGTTCAAATCTCAGTTCAAGGAGTCATACCATACGACCACAATATATTGGACAAGCTGGGCGCAGGCTTGGCAAATATTTGTTTGTTCCCACAGAGATGGCAGTGTCACATATCAAAGCCTCTTCGTGGCTTCACTTCGTTCAGGCCAGACTGTCTTAAGACCAGATTTTTGAGATCTTCGGGCACAACACACCCCATCATGTCTTTGGCAGAGACTGCAGCTGGCGTGGACGGTGCATTCACTAGTATTCCGATCATGTGAGTCTGATGATCACGAGTCAGTTGGTTGCCGGTAAACAGTGCATCTCATCCGGTGCCCTTTTTCTTGGATCCATGTCCGCAACCATGGACCACGACCTGCTCAAAAGTCATCATATCACACACGTTGTCCAGGTCCTCAATGTGCCATGGCTTCCAATATCAGAGGAAGATGGCTTTCGCTGTCTCAGACTCTCAGGATAGATATTCACGACAAGCCCACCGCTGATCTAAGACCTCATCTCGAAGGTGCCTTCCAATACATCGCCAGTGCGCTCACCAGTGGCGGAAATGTTCTCATTCATTGTCAGCAGGTGCGTCCCAGAAACACCCGACAAGTCACACAACTGGCTGAGATGGGACACTCGGATTAGGGTATCTCCTGATCACCTGCTATCGTCATCGCTTACCTCATCCATAATCTTGGAATGTCATATGATCAGGCGCATGCACTCGTCAAGCGCCATAGACCCTCTATCAATCCCAACACGGGAAAGCAAATGGCGCTCTACAGCCCCACATACTCCCCCCCAATTTCGACGCACTAATACGTCCTATGTTTCATTTGTTGTGGGGATGGCGCCACAGAGCGCGACATGATGATCTCACATACACCACCATTTGCGAGGGGTATGAGTTACTCTTCCTGATTAGTATCGCATCCAAACATCGACAGCAGCCTCGCGGTATCTTGGCATGTTCTCGCTGAGCTATTGTCATCGCCATTCTCCATTCTCCATTCTCCAGTGGTCACTTTGCTTACACGTACGCACATATCATAATACCCTCGGTAGTGCAGGAAATTATTTCCCAGCCATGCTCACTTTCACCACCTTTGTCGTAACTTTGCTTTCTACATCACTTTCGTTTTGGGGTTTTTTTTTGCGGGGGGATATATCGCTCTGTCAATCGGGGAGCGAGTTTAAATTGGCGAGCGTGTATGATTATCCGTTTACTTATGTATATCTCCCGACATCACAGCTCATTATTTAACTCCTAACTTGAATATACTCCTCATGGACAGTAGGGTATATGCCGGAAATCCGTTCACAAAGCAGGCCTGGGCCTATGAGGAACCTAATTATCGTTTAGCCTCTTTATGGTAACTGGCCGTGTGCCAGTGAGTGGTGGGTGGACGCGCGTGATCAGTGGGGGACTCAGTACCAGTCGCCGCTTGGATCGGGAGTTGCCGCTTGGATCGGGTTGCCGTTTCAATCTCGCCGGACTTTCCAGATCTTCTGTTCACCTTTAGTTTCCTCGTCCTCTTGACACGGACTGGCAACCAGTATGGAGTCCGTCCCGAGCAAAGTCGAGCTACTGCTGTGTTTCGACAATAGCAGCCAAGTCGCATTGTCCATCCCGCTTGTTGAATGTACAACCTTTGCTACCAAACCTCTGAAGTGGCTGAGGTTCCTCGGGTTCATCATCTACGGACGACGAGGATACCTCTCCACGTCCATGAACGGCCAAGAGCTTGACTACACAGCGCATATAGAGGCTCGTTCTTATTATTTTATATCAGAGGGCAAGTTGGACTCCTATACACTAAGATCCTTCCTAACATTGTTGACCTTTTCAGGCGAACCTCGCCTCGCCGATGTCGATGCGATCGACAACAGAACATCGGACGCATCGAATCTCACGACTGGGAGGATGGAATTCAGACGAAAATTGATCGAGCGTGATGGGACCTGTGTGTTGACTGGCAATCACGCCTACAGTTGCGATGCATGCCATTTTCTCCCCCATTCAAAGGGAGACAGCGTGCGTTTTCTTGGATCTTACATCAATTCGTAGCAAATTGTGACCCTTCAATCAAGTACATGTCAAACCTCTTCGATCACCGACATGAAACATATGGTCTCGTGGACCCATTGGACGACATTAATGACATTCGAAATGGGATCCTACTTTACGTTGGCTTCCATCGCCCACTTGATGCAGCTGACATAGCTTTTTTGAAGGTTTGATCTGTTGTCGTTTTTGCCTATTTCGTGCAACTCAAACATTCAATAGACACCCAATTTTGCTTTGACCGTCGATGATATTCCTTACCACCAACCACCAAATGCAGAGAGTCCGGCAAATCGCTTTACATTACAGCATATTCAACCATCTCGGGTTGGCATTGTGCTGCGCCATTTTGGCCCTCACAACTCTGATGCACGGCAACCACAAGACATCAGCCAATGGCCGGCTGCCATCATTGTCGATCTCTCTTACGCCGCCGCAGTTCTGCAGGCATGGGGTCCAAACACCTTCATCGACTATGTCCGGAAGAAATCAAGGGATTTTTATTATCAAAGTGGCATGGAGAATAATGGCGATGAAGATGCATCAGGAGATCCGATCACACAGGTACCTCAGAAGTCAACGGACCATGCCACTCGACATGAGAGACGGAGTGCAAAGAAAGCACAAGCTTTCAACCCAGCAGACCAGCCGACTCGCAGCGATATGTTCGATGTGATCTTGGCCCTGTGGACGCGAGCAGCGAGAGAGGGCGGAAGAAGGCCGCCTGGCGATGATGCTGCCGATGTTGCCGACAACGAAAGTAAGATTCAGACGTGGCTACAATCAATGGAAGAGTGAACGTTCATGTCTTGATCTACGAGGTACGCGTGGCGTTTGTGTGCGGATATGTTTGACTAACTGTTAACGTCGTTCATTCATTCATTTTTTTTTTCGAAAGATGACATCACAATATGTGCAGTGATGGAATGGACAGGGCGATACTATCGCGATCACGAGGCATCCGACTGACCGGCAAGAGAAAGAAGGTGATGTTGGCGACCGATATCACTGGTGCGTCCATTTCCGTGTTACAGCGGTTTTCATATCTTCACGGGAAAGTAAATTTGAAAAGTCGCGCCTCGGAGACAGCCGGGCAAGGACCCCGCATGCAGCTGAGTGGGCTGAGTAAGCATTTGTAGTTAGAGCTAGCTTACGTTGTACTTTCAACTTTGTGTACTGGCATGTCTGACGAGCCAACGGAGAAGAATTATGCATTCATGGTCGCCCTCACTGTCTACTCAGCACTCAAACAATCATCCAAGGGCAAGAGTACTGTCAAGAAACAGGAGAAGTCCGTGAAAATGAAGGAGTTACTTTTTCAGCTCAATGAGGACAACTACATTGAATTCCTGGAGAGTATCCTTGAGAAGCATGGTCAGACTCAATACAAGGTCTCGAACAAGCATCAGTTCTCATTCAAGTTTACCATGGCGAAGACAAAAATGTATGCACGTGTTCGACTACTATTCACTATTGCTTGACTATATTTTTTTTAGCCAGTGTGCAGCTGAGGTGATGGATGTCAACAATGAATCAGATTACAAAGAAATGGTCCAGAAAATTTGTGACGCAGGTGATTCTACACTGGCAACAACGATTTTTGTCGACATGAAACATGTTGAAAAACTTCCATTGCGTCAAGTGAATGCTCAATCTGGCGACGAAGACTCGAGTGTTTCAGATGATATTCAGGTATTTCATTTTGTACCATGTCTCAAGCGTATTCTAACATGATTTTCGGCAACTTGAATGACCAGCCTGTTGAGAATGTAGCTTCACTAGTAATGTCCTTACTGACATTAGCCTAGTGATTAGTCTTATCTGTACTGACATTAGTCATATGGGTAGAATAACCGTACTGACATTAGGTACGAGACTAATAAACCTAACTGACATTAGGATAGTCAGTCAGGTTATTGACTGACAGCTACTCTCACAATCACGTGATATAAAGTCTAGACTACAGTCTAGATTGCTTACACTATCCATGATGTCACTATGGCACAATACTGACATCATATTGCATCTTACTATACTATTGGCTATCTATACTTAGATTAACCTGCCCTGTAGTTATAGATGGTTCGATAGGAGATTGAACCTTACATCTTAGGAGTATAAAGATTAGATCTTAGCAGCATGTAATCTTTATCTCGAATACCAACATTCGATTTCTCTCTCATCGAGTCTCACTCTGAGAATATTCTTAGGCTCTGAACCTATCGTTCATCACACCTCCAGGTAAGCCTTCCTACCTGAGATTATTATCCTCTGTCCCTTTGCTTCGAGGTACCTTGTACTTTGAAAGGTTATGAGCCCCGCTTAGACAAGCGGAGTCCGTCACCAATATCACGATGCCTCCCACCATCTCGCAGGATGAACGTTGGTTCAATCCTTTGATTCTAAATGCTTTAATTGTCTTCTGTTATATCTTTGAAGCGATCCATCTAGGCGATAGATTTGTTGATGGAGACGACACTGTCATCTTCACCTTTTCAAGCGGATGCTTAATCTTCCGGCACACACCCGAGACGTTCTTCATCATCTTTGAATTCAGAACATTTTCAGGTGCTCATCATCTGACTCTTGCGCTTAGATCCCAAGGATTAACAAGCGTAAGTAATCAAGCTCCCTTGAGTCAAGCAAGTCCTTGTCCTCGTTGTCCTACTCCCTTTCCTGGATCCGCTCCAGAGACCCTTCCTCATCGTCCAGACACAGTCCCTTGAGTCAAGCAAGTCCTTGTCCTCGTTGTCCTACTCCCTTTCCTGGATCCGCTCCAGAGACCCTTCCTCATCGTCCAGACACAGTCCCTTGTCCGGTCTTAGACCAACGCACCGTATCACCTGGTGTACCGTTCCAGATCCCTTGTCCATCGTGCCAAGGATCAATTGAATGAGGAGAGCGCCACCGTCACAGTGAGATCAATATAGTTCACTCCGACTCCAGAGATCGAAGGGCTCACATAAATCCCTTTACATTCTTCACAGTCATTCGAACTCCACCTGCTTCTCCAAGCAACTCCTACTTCGAGGCTCCATATGGCCTTGAAAGATCTCCTAGAGAAGAAGCAGCCTATTGTCGAGGTCACTCCTCATCACTCTCATCCCCTCCTCAGTCTCCATTACCCGTTCCTCCTTTTATCGGAGAGATAGTCAACAATGTCGCCCAGTACCTCCAACCAGCAGCTCACGGTCAAAGAAGCTCTCAATGAAGTGGGACTCAACCCCACTCTGGTGGATCTTCAAGCTCCTTATTCTCAGCAGGTCCAGAACACCAACCACCGCGAGTTCCACTGGAACGACCACCCTCGCTCACCTCCTCTTCAGACGGTAGACGGGCACCGCCCCCTACCTATTCAAGGACTCTTACCGATCCAAGCCCCCCATCCTATCAATATGGTGGAGGTAATACACAGTACAACCTCCTGTCCGCCGAACAAGAAGAGCTAGGAGAGCAGAGGTGGCGGCTCGAAGCAGCGATCAGGTTCGCCAGGGAGCCCATGCACATGGACTGCCTGATAGCAGTCAAGTACCACAACTTTGAAGCCCAGTGCAACATGGTAACGGTATACCTGCCGGACATAATGTTGCTGAAAACATTACAATTCTTCACCGTCCACCAACTCCCCCTCATCACGAATCAAACGGTAATCTACCGGGACATGGTGGAGATCGAGCTGCAGGTATACGAGCGGTTAACAACACACCTGACATACCATTCCTTCCAAATGGTTCTAATTCACCCGAACCACCAGGCAACTACTCCCCGCCAAGTCTCGCCTTTTAGGATCCTCAATGTCAAATCCGGCTTTGAAGGACTCCCCATCAATGGTCTTCAGTACGTTGATGAGACCATCACACAGGCTTACAAAGGGGCAGGCTGGGCCTTCCCCGTTTCATCTTATCACTACACAAAGTACTTGCGCCTTCACGGCCATGGCTTTGAAATATTCCGTTGCAATGTATTTCCTCCGAAGTACGCAAATCTCTATCTGATGAAAGCCCACAAACCCAACCTCAGTTGGATCGAAGAGTGGATTCATCAAGGCGACGGATGGGACCACAGGTGCCCTGTCGAACAATGGAACGTGTTCAACGGTATGGATACCAGGTGCTTCAACACACTCTTTGATGCGACGATGCGGGATAATCTAAAGGAGGATAACCGCAATATTTATTATCAATCTCTTGCAATTCAGAAGCTGATCAAATCAGCCGCAGGTACAGATCAGGAGGATGTCGTTTACGCATCCCTTGCAGGGTCTTACCGCAAGCGAAAAAGAGCTTGTGTGGAAGAAGGCAAAAGAAAACACCGCCTTCTTGGCCATACTTAAGTCCTCTCCTTCGTACTTAGACGCAATCATGCCTTCTTGTACTCCCATAGACTTAGATGTTGCTGGATACGCTTACAACGATCCAGAACATATTAATGTATATCTTACCTTTCTGGACTACAATGCCTATCTACCCATAGATCAGATAGAGCTTCCTTATGATAACTGTACTGATACAGTCCTGCATTTTGGTGCAGAGAAAATTTCCAATCCTCACTTCTTTCCGACACTGTTTCTTGAAACTTTTGAGGCAGCTAGTCAAGACCCTTTACCTTCCTCTTATATAAAGAGTGAAGAGACTACTATACGTACTACAAAGGAGAAGAGGCATTTCATTTGGAAAGTACTCCAAAAATACTCTACACAATATAGGAACAAAAAGAAGCGATGTCTATTCCTCTGGATGCAGAAAAGGGAATCAGACATCTGGAAAGGGATCTACACAGGACCAAGATGAGGACCACAATATAGGACAGGAGCATCTACTCCAGTGCATGTTTCCGCTTCTTCCAAACTTTATTCTTATATTTATAATGACATGTTTGCTGATTATGGTCTCTCAGATATTTACCAGTTTATCTAAATGGCCGCTACTCCCCTCACAGTCGCTCCTGATTTCCGGATCGATAACTCGATCTTATCTAAGATCCCAGTCCTCAAAGGTCCAACCAACTGGTCCACTTGGGTCACTCGCATCCAATCTACCTTTGAATCCCTTTCCGTCTGGGATTTTGTAGATGGTACAATCCTCTATGATACTACTGCAGTAGCAGACCAGGCGAAATGGATCACCATAGACAAACGTGTCTGTGGCATTATCGTCAATTCTTTGAATGATACTCTTGCCACCAACATTTCCTATGACTATGTGCCTACCCAGCACAACACTCATCCCTCAGTCGCCAAGCATCTCATAGACAGGCTAGTTGCCTTGTTCAGAAACCGAGGACTTAGCGGACAGTTCCATCTGTTCCACCAAGCTTTGTTCCTAGATATTCATCTTCAATCAGCTAACAAAGACATAAACAGAATTACCTCTCTGTTTAATGAGATGACTAGCGCAGGATTGAATCTTCTGGACTTGTTCCGAGCAATGTTCATTCTCACCAAGCTCCCTGGCGACATGTTTGCCTTCTCTTCCACCGTCGCTCAAACAGTCCCACAAGCAGACTTTACTGTCGACACAATCACCCAGAGAATTCTCTCTGAGGTTGATTTCCGCAGCGCACGTTATCCGCTGCGATCCTGCATTTCTAATGTGGAGAATGAACCTCAGGTACACAGTTATTCCGCCAATCGCACAAATGTTATTTAGAGGGGACCTCCACAATCTAACAAGTGGAATCGCCCTTCTGGGCAGACGTCTACCCCTCAGACGTTCAGCAACCAACCCTCCGGGGGTTCTGGGTCCGGAGCTGAAAGGCACGGATCGGGATCTCAGGGGAGACCCTACTCCTATCGAGGAAGTAGAGGCAGTAACAACCACCGAGGTTTCGAAATGCAACAGAACAAACGAGGTGGAAAGGGAAAGGGCAAGGCCCCTCAGGCTCACGCCTTAGAGGGAGACAGAGGTTTCGCTCACGCCCTCATCACTGATGAGGAAATGCTAAACGAAGCCACAGAGATAACACAGGCTCAGGAAACAGCGGCGTGGTTACACTATGACAATACACTCGCTATGGACGATTCGGAGAGGTTTGAAGAGGTAATCGAAGGCACCAACTTCAACAGTTGGCAAGAAGGATCAATGGATGTGGACACCGTGGACACAGGTATGGAAACAGTCGATGGCCTTACTTCCTTTCGAGCACGCTCCGTCTGATATCTCTAAAGTCGGAGCAGGACCGTCTACTAGACGAGAGATACCGGAATTCATCATTCCGAGATACACCACTCCGAGACCAGACTCAATCGCAGTCATAGCACCAGGTATTATCACCTCGGATGCACTGGAGATCTCTCTGCCTACCAGGCGAGAAAAGAAAGGAAAGAAGAAAATGGTATTTTCGCTCGGCGGATTACCTTCAGACACTGGGCATTATGCCTCCCTCCAATCATATTTAGATTATATCCCACTGGATCGCGTCCCTGTACTCCCAGTGGAGCAGCCTCATCCTACTGTACACAGGACAGTCCATGATAGAGGAGATGATCCGGATATGGAAATGTACTACAACGAGGACTGTAATGAGTACCTTTGCTATTGCATCGGAGCCTTTGCGCTCCAGAGTGACTCTAAATCAGACTTTAATTGCATGCATTGGATGATTGACAGTGGCTGTACTGATCATCTGTCACCATTCCTAGATGACTTCGTTCATTTAGAGTCTAATAAGCGAACCGCTTCTGTTGCTAATGGAAACAAAGTCTCCATGTATGGTCCAGGTACCATCTTAATTCAACAGATTAAGGGCGGATTTACCCCGCCTACCTTGTCATTGGAGGAAGTTTGGTATGCGCCTGATGCTTCTCACCGGCTATTGTCGGTTCCATCGCTTACTGCCCACGGCTATCGCTGTGAGATTACTAATTTAGGATCAATGATCTGGGACAAGAGAGGATGCAAGGTGATCCAGGCTACTGCCTTATCGCCCGCTAACAACCTGCATTGGTTTCAGTCGGAAACGATTACTCCGATGTCAGGTATAGTAGCCTCTCTTGCGGATGATCGTTCTTATCAGGTGTGGCACCAACGTTTTGGTCACACATCACGCAATGCTCTTTGCCATGCATCTACCCATTTGTCCGGTGTTCCCTCACTTACTCTGCCTAAGGATTTGCCTCCCTGCAAGGGTTGTCAGATCGGCAAGATGCCGGATCGTGCCTTCCCGGCCTCTGAGAAGCGGGCTTCACGCCCTCTTGCTCTGGTTCATGCAGACCTTATGGGTCCAATGCATACTGAGCCTCGCTCTCAAGCTCGGTATATACTTACTTTTATTGATGACCATACTGGGTATGCTTTACTGTCCTTCTTGTGGGCCAAGTCGGACTGTATTGCTAATTTTTGGAATATGGTTTCCTGGGCTGAGACCTTTACCGGTCACATCCTCGCCTCAGTCCATTTGGACTGAGGAGGAGAATTTATGTCTAAAGAGTTTCAGACGTTCCTCTCGAACCGAGGTGTCACTCATCAGACTTCTGTTCCTCATACTCCTCAACAGAATGGTCGAGCTGAGAGATTTAACAGGACCATACTCGAGAAAGCC
>JBBPQT010000543.1:0-14006 GCA_038092715.1 Boletus smithii | reverse complement strand
CGATGGCCGAGGAGAAGTAGAGCCTGACAGGTTGATACCCGACAACTATGTGTCACTTGCGCTAAGGACCAGAAAGATATTGGTTGTCAAGAAGATAAGCCATAAATAAAATCGTGAATAATACCAAGGACACTTCGTGCTTGGGTGAGGTAATCACACCCGGCATCCCATATTTTGTCTATTGGTTCTGGAGTGCTTTCATCGAGGTAGCGAGCAGCAACAGAAAATGTTGACAGAAGTAATAGTTTGCTGATAGTCTGTGACGATTCTGGGGCAGGTGAGGGAGAATCACCGCTCAAGCCTGGGGGACTTGGATTGCCACTAGTACTGCCACTGGGTAAACACCAATTCAGGCAATGATACAACATTACGAACTTTCTTTTCCTGTCGTGGTGTGGAAGTGTGAGGGAATGAGCTGGATACATCACACAGTAAGCTTACCACTCATTATATTCTCGCAAAAAACGACTTTTGTGGATGACAGGAAATATTGGATGAGCATACGAGAAGTACAAGTCAAGCAGTTGTTCCTGCATCTCCAGTGGAGGAAATATAACAGGAATATCAGCTTCCGGCGGTATGGCAGATAAATGTGCCTTAGCGGACGGCCAGAAGGGCGCCATCGGAAGCCTCCTGCAAATGGAGGGTCAGTATACCGCTACGATTACAGAAAGAGAAGTTAATGCAACCAAACTCCTCCATCAAGACGACTATCAACGCGATCATTTCGCATGAGGAGGTGGAGGCCACTGGCTTTCCCATGATATCTGACCTGGATTCTATGAGTAAGTCAGAGCATCAATTTGAGCGCAGCGTACCTCTTGATTTTCGTCCAACGATAGCTGTCCAAACGCAGTCACACACTTGGATTCATCCGTTTCTTCCGAATCTGAGAAATACTTGACATTAAGTTGAATGGATGACACTGTCAAAATTATCGAATCACCCGAAGATGCCTCCATAGTGTACATCTCGTTCCAATTCAGATGACTTGAACCCGCCTCTGAACTAGATTCATCGAGTCGACGGCGTTGTGACAAAGGAGCCCCACCAAACGCACGAAAACCGGATTGACGAGTGCCAGAACTCTGAGAACCTTCCAATATGTTCCTAGACAGGCGAGCAGTCAAACGGTCTTGCCATTCTGCAGTTGGCACGCTAGACAAGACGTGGTCTTTGTATGTATGTGTTCACAAAAAGCTTGCTTGCATGATAAAAAAGAGGCAATCACCTTTCGAAGAAGAAACGATCTCTCGTGATATACGTGACTGACGCCTAGATCGTACAGCATCGCGAGAAGTCTCGTTACTTCGGAAGATACAAGCGAAGAAATCTTCTTTGGTGGCACCTGCAGGCTGAGAGAGACGCCCGGACGGACCCTGATTTTATTGTCAGTCGAATAGCGACTGTCTCAGAAGGCGCGAGCGTACAAATGGTCCGGTATCCACTCTGTTCAATATGTCCCTAGCTAACTCGTCTTGTCGGATGTCAGCTAATAAATCCTGTACACGACGGTCTGGACATGCAAGCAGTGAGCCGAGCAACGACTCGACTTGCTGCCATCGCTGTTCAATGGCCTGAATGTATCCTTTTGGAGGACCGCGCTTGTAGCTGGGGCCTACGGTACTTGGTGTGGGTCCTTCTACACCCTCTGGAGCGAGAGCTTACCTAGAAAGGTACAGACTGAGAATATATCGTCAGGGCTATAATGACAACAGGGTGAAGGTGGAGATACCATTGCTTCCGAGGGCACAGCCCTTGCAGGTTCCTGGAGTACTGGAGGGTTCGCACTTGCTCTTGGTCTTTCTACACTGATCGCAAGCTAATAATAAGGTAATTTAGTGGGCAAAGATGGAGCAATGGGCGACTGGGTTCACCCCTGCTACTTCGTTTGCGGCCTGTCAGGATGTCCTGTGTTGATTCTTCCTCCGAGTGTTCGGATTCGTTCCAGTGGGTTGTCGACATGGTAGAAAGGCGAGACTCGCCGAGAGAGCGTTAACCGTAGTAGGCACGGACTATCGATCTTGGTAGAATTTTCGCACGGTCATCCGATTGATGATTTAGCCCCTCTCACCTGACGATAGTAAATAGTGCACATAACCAAGACCAGCAGAACTCTCGATACAATAATCACTGCATACAAACAATGGCAGATTCATCCGCAGAAAACGAGGACGGAACGGAGTGCCTACAGTTCTAAAAGAGGACAACTCCCTACTTAAGAGGACTGTATGGGAGAGGAAGTAATATAAACGAGTCCATAGCTTTCGCGAGTTGGGCAGTCTACAGTATTGTCAGCCTTTCAACTCCCAACGCATAACGTGAAAGGTACCTTGGAGACTGTCTCTGCCCATCCGTCAATCTGCCACGCCTTCTCCCTCGTTTCCTTCCTTGCTTCAAGGCTCCTGATACAGCTGTGAGAACGATTGCCCACTCAAGGTTAGACTCTCACTGACGGGTATTGCCACATGTGGTGAACTTGGTGGAGCCTTCCAATCTGCGAGAACCAAGCTCCGATTGGTGCGACAAATTTGCGACGGGCTTCAATACCCCTCCGCCTGGTAGCACTAATCAATCTTGGAATGTAATCAATGACAAGCTGTCAAAAGCACACCATGTATTTTCCCACTCCAAAAGGGTACCGGGTTTCAATTGGTAACTCCGGAGTTCAAAAATACCACCTTGAGCATGTGGTGGTGCGGTAGGAAAGAATGCAAATTCTTGCGCAAGTTGTGTAGAACGGGAAGCTACGTATGGGAGAAGCGCTTTGTACGATTGAGCATGCTGAATGGGCGTAAGCACCATGCAAGAGCAGAATGAAGTCAGGGGGTACTACCTCTGAGTTTCTTATGAGTTCCACTGTCTTGTCATAACCAGCATAGTTCTCATACTCTAATATATGGACTGCGGTTTGAAGCAAAATGGATGAACCACTCTTACGGCGCACAATGAGAAGCACTCACCAAACGTGTCTTGGTTACCAACCAGCGTCTCCCAGCTGCCTGTCAGCTTGACGTGTAATCTTGAGTCATCCTTAATGGCCGCATAGTACTTTTCGCTACGAACACTCATAAATTGACTAGCATCTTCTGCTAACAAGCCACGCACGCAGCTGCCTTATACTCGTCAATCGAATCGGGTTTCACCTGATGGACTACCCAACCATCAGGTGCTTCATTTTAACGTACACCAAGTGCCCTACCTTCGAATCCGTGGACATATTTACCTCTCGCAACGAGCCTTGAGTGTTGCTGTACTTCAATTTCGCCTGCCTTCCGGGCATCTGGTGATCCATGGAGCAGCGTCTGCCGTATGTCCTCAGTATAACAGCGTCGAGAATACACGTGCGCTACCTGAACTGAAATAGAGCGTTGCACTCCTCGAAATGCAACGTCTGGTTTGAATGCACTCTTTGCTGCCAGGTGGAACATCAAGTTGTCGAATGAAACCGATGCGGCGTAAAGCCAGGTGTGAAGAAGCGGAGTTACCGACAAAAATGGTAAACCTAGCCAATAGCAAGCGATGTCCCCCTTCCCACTTGCTAACATTGATTTACCAGTATAACACACGAATGTGTTCTACACATTATGTGATACAGACCTCACCCATGCCTCATATATCACCCATGGAAGAGAAACATCTTCGCCAGCCGTAGCTTTGAAGAACCAAGCGTGGTTCCCCGTCATCCGCACGCTGCACTCCAACAAATAATTATCTCTATCCCAGGTCGACTCTGCTACCAACGTCGTGCGTCGAGAGGAGAGCTCATACGGTGATAGGAGCTGCACATCCGTTACACCTCAGCATCACGTATTGTGCAATCACGATGCTTACCCAGCATTTTCCGTCGGAAGAACACTCATATTTCGACCTACGGAGGATCTGCTCGTTGTCTTCAGTCACGAGGAAAACCAACTCGACTGTGGAATCATTGAATTCGAACGGCGACAACACGTCAATGAGAATGTAGTCGCCTAGTTTTGCATCTGTGTGGACCGTTCAAAAAGTGTTCAGGGTACGACCTTTCAACTCACTATAGGGACTACGGAATGCAGTGGAGGTGTTCCCATCCACAGCACAAGACAGAGGACACCGTTGGTAAGGCAACATTGCATCCTCTCCTATCAGCCTAGCGCGTTTTTTCTCATTCCCGAGCAAGTCCGTCGCGGCGAGGCAGTTAGGGATTTTGTCATCGGGAAGCAATTTGATGTTGCTTTCCAACAGGTAGGGTGCACCGACGGCAGCTGCGCGGTTTACATGATAATCGTCGAGATTGGAAACATGATCATCCGTCTTCACAAAACTTGGACTGGCAACTTGAGCGTAACTAGACGCTGCAACACAGAATGAGCGTGCTACAATTGCATCCAGGTAGCGACACGCATTTTCCTGCTTCGTGTAGCAAGTCTAATATTGCATTCGAGAGAAAAACGTACTATATGCATTCGGTTCCGTTCATTTCCCTCGTGACCGACGGTGAACGGTTGGCCTCCCCCGAGCTCTATTCCTTGATCGAACCAAATTTCTGGTACTTCGTTGCTCAGGATAGTGAAATAGTTGTCTGCCATTTTGATTTGTTCCTCCGTCATGCTAAGGGAATCATCATGCAAGAGAGAGACGAAGCTGAGGGCTTGTTGTCGAATTATCATGGCACCGTGACCTAGCCACGCAAAGCCTGTGTGGATACCGTTCGAGGTCACTGTTGTACGCAACCGACTCGATAGGTGCTCGTGTGGCGGCAAAAGATATATTCCGCCTTGCGAAGATTCTTCTACTCGAACGCGGAGCGTCTTTATGAGCTCTGGCAAGATGACGTAGTCGTCATCCTGCAATCGCCATCCACAATTGATGGGCAAAAGGACTGTACACCCAGCTGAGGAACATACCTGAATAAAACAGTATGGAGTCGACACCTTGGTGCATGCAAGGAACCTAGCATAAAAATACAAATTTTTCGGTGAATTCTCTATCTTGAGCTTCGAGGTGTCGCAGTAAGCACTGGAGAAAATCTAATACCGCGTCAGTCGAAGTTTCCCTCGTGCATCGGAAGGTAGATGGGACAGCTGGCCAACCTCTTTTGAAAGTCTCTGGGGACTGTTATTCCAGACGTATACTTCGGAAATGGTGTCGTCTAACCATGGCCCACAAAGGAGGGATGCGATGCGGATCACATTATCTAACCGAGACCAGTTGAGGATGATGGCAGTGACATTGGGCAACCGAGGTTTCGACGTGGGCAGGCCTACACGGAATCCATGGGTACTACTGGTGGTGGAGGATTCTGTAAAACTGAGAGGAAAAGTGCGCGTCGGAAGTCGCAGGTCGTTCAGGATCGCATCTATCGTCTTCGCAGATGGCATGCCTAGCTGGTTGATCGGTCGATCGTAAAGTATACTAGTAGGGAACCTTTGTAGTACTGGCCAGGTTCAGTCGACGCTGACTAGTGACTAGTGACTTTTGAATCCCACCATCTCAACGATAAATCATCGGAACAGTGATAATGATTCACCGGTGGTCATCGCTGCAAGCGGTCATCCCACTGCATAGTGCGAAACAGGGGAGACAGGTGACTGATTTGGTTCAGTGGGCTTGGTTTTGGATGATTATAGAGTTGTCTACAACAAAAGTATTACATTGTAAAGCGACTCAGTCCATTCGGCCCTTGAGTGTGCGTGATATAACACGGTCTTTGGTACTGAAATCGAGAGGATCAGGGAGGAGATATTTTGATGAAAGGGAGCGCCCTCACATGACATGCACAACTGCACCCCAGCCCGAAAAGGCATCTCGATCAACTGCGTTTAGCAAAGTCTGCGAAATGGTCTCGAAGAGATCCTCTGGCTCCAAGTCAGGTTCCCAAAGGCCCTCTGCAACACCGAACAGTTTCTCGCTGGCGACCCCGGCAACGACGAAATCCTTGGCGAAATTTATGCAACCTATGAGATCTGTTGCAGCGATGAATGGCTTGAATGCGCCTGTGGGGGACTTTGAAAGACCAGCGATGACGGGCTCGATAAAGTATGGCCCAAAACGGTGCTCATATAGAGTGGAGGACACCATGTGGGTAAATGTCTCTGGTTGGATCTCTCGTTCCTCTTTGATAGTGTACATGTTGACGCGATAACGGAACCGCTCGCGTCTACGATCGCTGAGATGGGACGATGCGGGTCGGACAGACGACTTACAGTGTGGTGACGTCGGTACCCAGTCCAGGGAGACCGACATACAATCTGTCGGCCACCGGAAAGACCTGGATGAGGGTGAGGGGGAAACAGACTGGGGAGAAGTATCAGACAAGTACCCTCTGGAAGTTGGATGAAATGCCCAATGCTTGGGTGCCCAACCGTAGGTCGGAGGCGATGGCGACACAATCCTTGCCGACCATGGCTATGACGGAGCCACCGTTATATTCCATTATGGACTGTGTGCATATGGGTGAAGACGGACGGCGGGGATGAAGGAGATGATACTTGCCATGGCTGAGATCGACGCGTCAGTAAGTATACCAAGCGCAGTGACGCGTCCCCGAATCTGTCACAGCCGCCTTACATGCACGTCACACACGCCTGTCACGCACATATACTTACTAAATGGATTCAATAGACGCAGTTGACATGAATCGCATTCGCACCAGTTTATATCCCTCCCTAGCTCGTCCGTTATCCCATCTTCGGGCACGGGTACAGGTATTGTCCTTCCTCTCTCTCTGGCATCCCGTTCCAACATGCTGGTCAGGACAGAATTGCACACATCGATGCACAGAGACCATTCTCACCCGCCCTGGTCGATTCCTTCGATCGCAGACACGACTACCTTCGCATCTCACTCACTGAGCGATGCAATCTTAGATGTATGTCCCTTCTTCGTCGCTCCGAGCGCTGGCTTCATTCAGCTATAGGCTTCTACTGCATGCCGAGCGAAGGCGTGGAGCTTTCTCCCCGGGAGCACATTCTCACAGACGACGAAGTCATCCGTCTCGCCGCTCTTTTCGTTAAAAGTGGCGTACGCAAAATACGTTTGACCGGTGGAGAACCAACAGTCAGAAAGGGTCTCGACAATATCATAGGTGATTCGTTTCGCTCTCTTGCATCGGCTGTCATCCGACGCTGACCTCAGCACGGCTCAATGAACTACGCTCCTTTGGTCTCGAGTCGATCGCAATGACCAGTAACGGGCTTGCCCTCCATCGTCGATTGTCCGACTTCGTGCGCAAGGGCCTCACCCACCTCAATCTGAGGTTTGTCTCCTTGCTTTCCCTCCATGTAAATCTCAGACTCAGTCATTCAGTCTTGATACGCTAGACCCGTTCAAGTTTGAAATCATGACACGTCGCCCTGGTCACGATGCCGTCTTGCGTGCTCTGGATGTGGCATTATCTTGCCATGGCTTGCGATCTGTCAAGTTAAACGTCGTCGTCGTCAAAGGACTTAATGATTCCGAGGTTCTAGACTTTGTCGAACTAACAAGGGACAAGAGGCTTTCCGTGCGCTTCATCGAATTCATGCCTTTCACAGGTGACTGTTCGACTAGTCGTCCCTTCTCTTATTAATTCAGCATGTTTAATCTACAAGGTAATAAGTGGGACAAAGCTAAAATGGTTCCGTCCACGGAACTGCTGGACACAATCAAACTCAGACACCCTACAATTGAACGCGCACCCGATGAGCTCAACGATACCGCTCGTTCATGGAAAATACCTGGATACATGGGCAACATTGGTTTTATTAGTAGTATGTCTGACCACTTTTGTTCATCTTGCAATCGTCTGCGATTGACTGCCGACGGCCAAATAAAAGCGAGGGAATTTCTACACCTTGATGAAGCATCTGGCTGACTCCGTGTAACACAGGTTTGCTTGTTCGACGCCAAGGAGATCTCTCTCCGCGACGCAGTTCGAAGCGGTGCAACAGATGAAGACCTTCTCCAGATTGTTGGATCCGCAGTTATTGAGAAGAAAGAGAAACATGCAGGAATGGAGGGTATTGATGTTCTAACGAACCGACCAATGATTTTGATAGGAGGTTAGCTACTTTCCTCCTGAAATGCCGTAGGGATATAGCTAGGAGCATATTTCCTGATCAATGCTTGTATTGACACAGGACCCCAGCAATTGTTGACACGCCCCTTCACGGGTCCACCACTCAGGAATCGTGTTCCAAATACTGCTAGCTCCCGTGCAGTGACTCGAATTGAAAGACGTTGGCAGAGCCACTCAACCAACCCCACGGCCAGGCTAACTCACCTTGATGACGCCGGTCGCCCATGCATGGTCGACGTTGGTGACAAGGATTCGACGAAGCGTACCGCTACAGCGACCGGCTATATCTACATTCCTAGAATTGCTTATGAACTGGTTACCGGAACCCCACCCCATTCAGAACACAGCCCATCAGTGGATAAACTACGAACCAAGGTCACCAATAAGGGTGATGCCCTCACCGTAGCGCAGCTTGCAGCGATAATGGGATGCAAACGCACTTCGGAACTAATTCCCTTGTGTCATCCTATACAGCTTTCTAACATCTCAGCTACGCTGACCCCCGAAGTGGTAGACATTCAAGACAGACAACGTCAAGGTTCCCACACGTCACGACACAGGATCCGATGCACGGCTACGATCTCTTGTGAAGGCAAAACGGGGGTTGAAATGGAAGCATTGACCGCTGTCTCCGTCGGCTTGCTTACAGTTTGGGATATGCTCAAGGCTGTCGCGGGCAAGGAGATGGTGATAAGTGATATTATCGTATCGCACAAAAGTGGTGGTAAATCCGGCAACTTTACTCGCTGTGAGTCTGTCGAAGTTGCTTAGGGTGTTATAATGAATGTAGCTTTATCATGAATCAGAGAAAGTGTGCGTTGTTTAGTATCTAGTATCTACATGCGTTTCGAATCTAAGCTAGTGCATAATATACTGCGCAGGGGACCAAATGTCGATGCGAACTTTGGGATAGTTAAGTAAGTCCGTGTGGATAATGTCACATGCGATGAGAAGAGTTAAAATGACGCATGAAAAGGAAACCGTCTAGGAACCAATCACCCCGGATTCACCAGTGTCCACGGTTTGTGCCGATGAAGCCAAGTTCCAAGGTATCCTCCACACCCTTGGGCCGCTCCTCAAGCTTTCCGGAAAGTCCGACAAATCCGATGCGATGGTACACACGGCGGGCACTGTTTTCATGACCGACGTACAGGATAACGCTTTCTTTACCACAGTCCAATAATCTGTTTTAAGTGTATCAAGAACGAGAACATGGAGATAGGACCGGAGGTGCTCACCGGCAAGTTACACTGCGAACCAACTGCTCAGCAAAGCCTTGACGTCTCCAATTTGGGCAGGTGTAAACTTTACTGATTGCCGAGACCTTCATCGAGGACCGCGTGACAGCACAAATGGCCGCGACTGCACCCGATACTTCGTACAGCCAAATCTGGCCTTTCGACACGAGCTCATGGGCTTCCTCGCGGGCAAGCTCGATGGTCAGCGGGAAATATATCTAAGCGGTACCATATGAGTACGGATCGGACGTGCGGCAAGACACACGATCATCACATACCGAATCATCTGCGAAACCCTTGCCAAGCCTGGCAATACCCTCGATATCTGAGATCATTCCACGTCGGATAAGATGTCCGAACGGCAGATCGACCTCTGAGTCGATGAATGTTTCCTCGGTGCAGTAGGTGAGGAATGCAGAATAGAATGGTTGGGGTTCCACCTGGAAGCCAGTAAGGCTTGTCCAGTACTTGCTGAAGGCCTTCACGAGCGCGGTTATACCAAACACGGAGAAGACGCGCGTCGGAGGAATGCATGACGCCAAGCGGTCAACGAGGGCTGTGATGCGAGGCGTCAACCATTGAGGCGAAGATAGCATCCTGAACTGCGCTGTCCATAGGAAGACAGGTAATTCATGTTGTCCCGCCCGATGACAAGCCAAAACTAGTTCCAGTTCTACGACACCCTGTGGAGACGTCGACCAAAGGGTCAACCATAACGAGTCGCTGAGCTCATCACTTGACGGTGCGTCGAGTGTTACTTCAGACTGCGTAACAAACTGACAATCCGTTAGGGCTGCTTCCGCACTGATTTTCTTGAGTGCGTGAGCTAGGATAATATTTGAAGAACGCTCGTGTTTGCGGAGCGTTGGATAAGCGACGGCGAGAAAGGCCTGAGCAGAGTGATGCTCAAGAACGCGGATTCCGGATGGAAGCTGGTATTTGAGGCCGGGCATACTGAGAATTGGGTTGAAGAGCTGAGAACTGCGAAGAAAACTTGGGTAAAGGATTGGTTTTCACGCCGACTTTTATACCGATTGTATAGTACCATGTTTTGCTGTAAGTTCCTGTGGAAGTAAGCATGGAAGCATCAGGTAGAAAGTACACAGAGGATGGCTACGGAAGGCCGTGCCACCACTTTATGGCTTGACACATAATAGAATACTCGCGGAGCCATACTGTGACAACCACAGGGTGGATCCTGATAACCAACTTCGAACGCGATGGTACTACTCAGCCCAGCCAGGAACTATCCGCAAGGGGAAGGACTCAGCTCTACAGGTAATACCGGTAATACCGGTAGATTGCATATGACCTACATTTGCCATGTTGCGGAAAATCCACAGCAATGAAGGCGACTCAACATTTGTGTAGTGAGAGAGATCAACTTACGGCAATTAGGATATAGGCGAAGAGTAGCTGTATAGGCAAACGATGGCTCCGAACCGTGACAGCACCAGGAAATCAGTTTCAAGGACTGTCAAGCGTGTTTGACTCATGGCCATGGTGTCCATTGGAAAATCTGGGTCCATGCCAACCAAACCACCGTCAGTCAACGCAGAAAACCCCTGTTCGTAGGCATAGGCCATCAGATGCAGTGGGCACAGGATGGAATGGACTACACGGGATGGCTACTGAATGAACAAGGGCAGTTCCTCCGATATGGAATTCTGTCCGTCAACCAGACGCCCGATTTCTTCTCCAGCCTACACCGGGAGCCGGCGTTATTGCGGAATGAGGCTGGAGACAATAAGCGACCTACTTCGTCCAGCTTGATGATAGTCGGGATAACTTCAACTTTCCATGGCTCTTTGCGAAAGATATTGTCAGGTGTCTTCCATCTGTCCTCACCATTGAGACCGCCCGAAAACTTGTATATCAAATACCGACACCTACTCTGATCTCTGGCCAACGTAGATTAAAACAGCGGACGGCGCAAGTTGCTCCGAGTCAGAGCCGAATGTGTTTCTGATCAAGTCCTCCACAGCAAGACAATCCTGTCGATGAGTTCGCCTCAGAAACTACTATGGAATAGTCACCATGCCAATTGTCACCCACCGGGCACCACAGCAAATTGCTTTCTGGCAGTCTTGAAGAGAAGAAGATAAGGAACCGCTCCTTCCCGTTCCTCAGTGACTCTGCTGCGTCGTAGGGAAATTGGACTTCGCGCAAGGGCATCGCCAACAAATACAAGTGGTCGGATGAAATCAAAGCGACAGCAAGATTGGTTCGAGTGTAGTATCCCAAGCTACTAGTACTATTTAAGCTGTTACGAATAGATCCATAAGGCAAAAGCAACTGATGCAATCTCTAGTACCACTGTCTTCGCTTCTAGGTTATTAGGATAACGGATAAGCATAAAGAGAGTAGCACATCGAATAAACGGGTTGAAATTCAGATGCCTGTCATGTATCACGCCAATCTAGATGACCCAACACGGACAAGAGGAGGATTGAAGTTGGCAGCACGGCGCCCAAAATCGCCATGGACATCAAGCAAAATTTTCAAGGCGTTCCGGGCGCGGATCCTTGACATGTCCTCTTGCCGCGAAATAAGTGCGGTCTGTACTTGGGGTGGTTTATCTTCCCATGGGAACTGCACGTGCAAAGTGGCATTAGCATCACGATTTCCTCGCCGAAGTCTACTTACCGGTAAGTACTGAAAGAATGATTTTTTCAATTATTGCAAGAGTCTAACAGTGCTAAGCTCGCGTACCTTGTGCAAATACTCATATGCAAGCAGTGTGAAACCAAACTGAGGGCTACTTCGAAGGATACGTGCTGGCCCACCCTTGAACAACGCTCCGAAGCCCTCTTCTCGATCTAAGCAATATCTAGTCACAAGTTCAGTTTCAGCCAATGAGTGGTGAGCTCACATATTTTCACAAATGCATCTGTTAAACCCTTGTAGTGAGACTGGCCTTTGCGGGCCTCTACTTGAAGGCGAGTCTTCACCACATCTACTGGTTCGTCAGCGGAATTCAAAACAAAACGCATACGAATTGACCTGCTGGAGTCGTCAAGTAGGCTGCTGGCATACCTCTGCGGAAATGCTCTCAAATCGGGAAAACCATGCAATCGTGCAAAGGACTCACGCGATGGCAGCTGAACCGAGTGTCTCAAGGAATCCGAGTTGTTTGCCGTTGTAACCCTCTTGGAAAACATCTTTCTTAAGATGTGAGTAGGCTGGGAAGTAAATTGCGGAGAATGGGATATCACGCAGCAAGCATGCGCTTGCTCCTCGATATAAACCCACAAGGCCCAATTGCCGAATGATGTGCACAGCACCTTTTGCGGCGGCACCCTCTACCTTGGCAGCTTCACCTTGAATCTGTAAGCGAATCTTCCTAAACAAGAACGTGTTAACGATTATCGAGAGGACGGATTTAGGAAGCATACACAATTTCCAGGGGGTTTGTGAAAACCTGCTGGGGTTAATACAGTCACACAAAGCATGATTGGTACATACAACTTGGCAACCGCCCGCAGTACCACCAGCGATTAGCTCCCACCCTAGCTTGATTCGACCAGTTTCAGGGTCCATCGCCCGCTCACGTACGAGGGCATTAACGGTCAATTTAATCGCTTTTTCTGGGGCAACTCCCTATCGTTGATATCAGCTATGTCCTTTGTAACGGAGTGAACATCCGCACAATTAATTGAGGGCCAAGACCGCGGTAGAATCCGAGGAATCCTTCATTGCGAAGGATCTTCTGAGCACAATCCAGACTATTCTTGTACAGCATTTGACCGACAACTGTACTCCGTTGATTCTGTATACTTGAGTCCAAAAACTGTCAATCGAAAGTGACGTAACAAGCGTCGCAAGAGCCATACCGGGTCTAACAAACACGGCGCCAAATCAACAGTCACTAGGACAGAAAATCGACGTGACACAAACCTTGACTGTTGATCCATATTTCAGTACACTCAGTTGCATCTGCTTGAACAATTAAGCATGCTCACCCATGTCAATGGGATATACAATAGTTGCTCCAAATGCGCCAGCAATTCCTATAGCCTGCTCAGCAACATTCACTTAGAATCTCATCGACGCTGACCTCCTTGAACAAAACTGTATGTGGATTGCAAGAGTCCATTCAAGAAAGCACCAGAGGTCTCAGTCTTGCCCTCCGATTCCTCATGCGGGTGTCTCCAGCGAGGATCCAGTAACTGTGCAAAGTCAACCAAAGCAAGTCTCTTGTCTCCGCTCCCCCTTCCAGCAAAGTGGAAGATAATGGAGGCTTCCATGGGTGTGAAGAGTGAGTAGCGTGACCTTGCAGCGGAATGGTTGAGGAAGTCGGACTGATCTATTCGGCCGTCCTTGGACTTGGCAGTCGCCTCGCGTATGATACTGACGTAGAATTTCATATACCCCTGCCTTTTTTTGTACGAATTTTATCGCGTACCGTTCGACCATATCCATTTCTGATATACCATTCTTCGATGTTAGTATTTTCCACCAAATGCATCGATGACACCCACCTCGAACGATGTTATGGAATGCTACCACTTCGGAATATGATATACGCCCTCCTGGTGTGAGTGTGCATAGCGTAGGCAAGCGTTCCACCACCACATCCGATAATTTGTGGCCGGCAAGCTCCTGATCACGATATGGATTTCCCATGCCAATTAGTGATAGTAAGTGCACGCACGAGAATAATGTGTTTGAACTGTTCTGGTTTAATGAAACCATCTTGGTCTGCGTCTAAATATTTAAAAGCTTGACGG